>LPNX011213266.1:8181-23476 GCA_001517045.1 Pseudotsuga menziesii | reverse complement strand
AGTAGGGGAAGAGAGAAGGGTGGAGGAGGAGAGAGTCAAGTAAGGGGTGGAAGAGTAGGTAGGAGTGCAGGGGAGGAGTGGGGAGGAGGAGGAAGGAAAGGGGAGGACGGGGGGGAGGAGACAAGGGGTATAGGAGAAGTGAGGGGGTGGAGGAGAGACCCATGGATGGAAGAAATACAATCACAATTTTCTTAGGTCCTCTCTATATCTTTGCCATCTTCATTTTTGCTTCTGTGTTTTTATGGCATTTTTGCTTTTGCTTCACTGTCGTGCTTGTCTTTGATGCCCTAATTATTTAGAAAATGTGGTAATAGGAGCGTCATAATTATCATGAATATGAGTAGGATGCATCCCCCCTCCTCCTCCTCGACTGCTACAGGTTTGGTCTCATTGTCACTATTTCGTTACGTTCAACAACAGCAGCACTATTTGCTCTGCTCTGCCATATGAGAGGAGATTTGATCTGTCTACCATATGATAAGAGATTTAAGCAAAGTCATTGTTTTGTTTCATTCAACAGCAGCAGCACTGTCACTAGTACAAAATGAGGAATTAGCTACTAGGTGACTAAAAATTCTAGTCACCACAGGTTTTTCAAGTGATTTACTACTAAATATGAGCAATTTTGAGTGACCCAACTATAAACGACTAAAATTAACGACTAATTTAGTCACCAGTTAACAAATATGACTAGATAATAAGTGACAGAGTTAAAAATGACTAACATAAACGACTAATTTAGTCACGACATAAAAAATAACTAGCTAGAATAATATGAATTAGTCATTTATGTTAGTCATTTTTAATTGTATCATGGAAAATTACAAATTTGACAATGAAGTGTGAAATTTGTAAATTGTCTACCTTCTATTAGTAATATTGGCACCATGCACCTTGATCTTCAGATATCTAACAAAGCAATTGCATGAATTTTCTCTTGACCATATTTATCCCTACTGCACCATTGAAGCAAACCCAGTTAAGCGCGTTCCAAAGGAAAATTAGGTTCCTACGTCAATTACGAATTAGGTACTAGAACTAGTACCATATCGATACCTAGCTAGAAGCATCATAGCCCTACATCCCCTTGAGAACCAACCATTTGAATGTGCCTCATCCATATAAACTTAACAAATGCATCCAATGCATGGCCAAAAAAACATGTCAATTTCAAATCTGTGAGTTGAAGGTATCGTTCGACCCCAGCTAGTAATCCCCTATTTTTGCACTCAATACACTATTTTTTTAGATGATAGGTCAATTCAGTATCTCACAGTGACCAGTGGAATCACTTCAAATGTATGGTTCTTGTCGCTCAGATCGTGTTCATCACACATATCAATAACCGGTTGTTATGGATTTTTACAAGTCTCAATGCTGCCAGAGTTACTGCTTCCACTTTACATTTGCAATTATAACCATCTCTAGCCTATGCACTCATAACCATATGCATTTTGATATTTCAGTCTAGGAAAAGCATGAACACCCTCTTGTAATGCCACTATTTGCAAAGGTCACTGATTTTTGCACATCGACATTCCTCACATGCTCCAAAGGAAAACTGAAGTAGACATTAGAAGAAGTGACTAAACTTTGCAAGGAGGTTTACTTATTGCAGATGTCATTATAGAGCAGGTGTCAACTTCAATACCTTCAACCCACGGATCCAAAGTTGACGTGTTTTTTTTTGCCATGCATTGGATGCATTTGGTAAGTCTATGTGCAGGAGGCGCATTCAAATGGTCGGTTCTTGAGGGGATGTAGGGCCCTCATCTGTGGCTATTGTTGGTCATTGTCCCGAAGAGTATCAATCATAGTGAATTATTTGGATGAAAAGTGGCGACGATGACTGACTTCCAAGCCAAATCGTCGACTCCATAGGCTACTCCATTTATAAAACTAAACAAATTATATGATAATTATTATAAAAATATAATATATAACCAATTAACATAATTTATATAATAAAATAATAAAAATCAAACAAAATTATATAATAATAAAAAAAAAGTCTATATAATTTATATAATAAAATAATAAAAATAAAAAATAAAAAACAAAAAAAATCTATGTAATTTATATAAAAAAATAATAAAAATAAAACAAAAAAATCTATTTACATTTGCAGTAAGAATCAACTCTTAACCCAACAGCTCTCTACCCACCTCAATTACTTTCCCTTTCACGCTCCCCTCAAGGAAAAGGAAAAAGGTAATGAGAGATTTTAATGCTGCCATACCGATTTTTGATCGGTAGCTTGTTCTATACGCGTCTTCTCCTATTTTTTTTTGTTGGTGTCGCTTACTCACCCTCCTTATGGTAGTCTCCCAATCCTTCCTCGTTCTAAAAAAATTATAATCAAATAAAATTTGACATTATTATTGGCAGGTGTTGGTTGGTTCTAATTTTGGCTTGTTCTGTGATATCCCACTTTCAATCAACCATCAGCAGCACGCCTCATTTCTGAATAACCAAACCCACTGGATAGTCCATTTCAGAATAGGTATTGAAGTCTTCATGCCTGTGTTTGCTTTTCATTTCACCTTTAGGGGTAATTGATCACTGCACGGTGTTGTTGTTACTCATTGTAGTCCTTAAAGGATGTGGGGATAACATGTTTGTTGTTCATGTTCTTAAGGATGCAAGGAAAGTGTTTGACAATATACTTGAATGGAATGTGGTTTTGTGGAGCAATATGATTGCAGGGTATGCTCTGAATGGGAAAGATGATGAGGCTCTCAACATTTGAATCGAGTTCCTGATGCTTCTTCGACTCCGTCCATGTGCATTTTATAGGAATTCGACGGTTTATAATGGATAATTAAAGAAGATTGGTTAGGAATATTTTCCATTTGCTTGAATGCAAAGTTTGAAGGGGTTGCAGATCCAGAGCTCAATTCATAGGGAATATTGCGATCGAACTATTTGCTGGGATCGAATGACTCTAAGAAGGAACTTGTAGTTAGTCTAAGTCTAGATTCCAAAACTCGGGTGACTTAGGAAATTTAGGAAGATCAGATTGATGGAGATTCTAAAGTGTTGGCGTTGGTTTATAAGAAAAGAATCTGCTACCTTCATGAGAGAATGTGGTTGGGTGGCTTGGGTGAGTGAAACTCGAGGTGGGTGAAACTTAACTGTATGTCTTGGGTTAGTCAAACTATATCCCTTTGTATTCTCTGACTCCGTCCATGTGCATTTTGCAGGAACTCGACGATTTATACTGGATATTTAAAGAAGAGAAACTTTGCAAACCTTGATTTTATTTATTGAATCCTCGGCACTCGTCTGGTAAGGATTCGCCATTGGAATTGCAATAAATTACGAATATCAGGTATGCAAACCCTGGTTATGTTTAAATGATTTTATATTTTACCTAGACTTTCTTGGCTGTGGCTTTGATTATCTCCAATCATAATATTGTCTGCCTGAATGACACAATTTCTAGTTTGTTGAATTTTTCATAAATGAGAGGATGTGGACACATACTCAATGGAGTGTGGTATATGGACACATGACCTTCAACACAGTTCAAGAATGAGAGGATGACATATAGGTGGAGTTAGGCAATGATGCCACTTATCAAGTTATTGGAGTGGGATCTATCTCATTCGACATGCGTGATCAAGTGGTGATGTTCTTGAGCTAGATGATGTATTTTAGGTTCTTGGTTTAACAATGAATCTTTTTTTAGTTTTAGCCATGAGAAAACTTAGACGTGTGGATGAGTTTGATGATCAACAAGTTGTAGTCAAATATAATAGCCATGATCTTGGCCGAGTATTTGCCAAAGTTGTGCAATAGGGTGGCTTGTACAAATTACTTGCTAAAACAATCAAACATAGAGATTTAGTGCATGATACTAACAACTTGTGCAGGCTTTGACACAAGAGATTTGGTCACCTACATTATGGAGCATTACCTCTTTTGTAGGACATGGTGTAGGGATAGTTGAACTTCAAGAAGAAGAAGACATGACTGTGCAAGGGCTATGCACTCGGGAAGTATGCCAAAACTACTTGTCGAAGTAGTGAGCATAGATTGATAGTTCTTTTTGAATACATGATGTGTTTGATATGATTAACGAAAAGGCTCTCTCCACCATTTATATATATGATAGATGAGGGTGGTGAACAATTGGAAAGTTGAAAGATTGTCTTCAGTGCCTTGCAATCGCATTGGTAAGGAGTGATAAGAAGATTAAAACAATACAACATGCCAAATGTTAGTTGATTGTGTTAATTAAAGACTTATATGGTAAATTTAATATAAGACTTGCTTATACTTGTCTCTTACTCTTTGAGCCTTGACACATTTAATATTTTATGGTTATCTCTATGCCTTGACCCAATTCGTATTATAAGGTGAGGATGTGCATGCATAATAATCCTTAGTTATGACTATGAGATGAGGATTTAAAGGGAAGAGGATGTAAAAACAAGTAATTTTTATATGTATTTTGGTGGCGCTAAGGAAAAATTTGTGAGAAACCACAATATTTGGAAGGATGGAGGGAAATTACATTACAATCATGCCACCCATCAAATTGAAGACTATTATTGAGCCAACAATTGTTTTTTTAATTTTATTAATAACCATTGTTTCTCCATATCGTGTGCCAAATGACACTTCTCTATAGCAATGCATAAATCGACCTCTGCATGGTTTGTGATCCTAGATACATGTTATTATTTGTATTTGCATGACATCGAGTGTTGTTTATAGTTGTCATGAGTCCATGATATTCATGCAAGAACTGAAGTCTTATAGAGAAGGACTCATCAAACCAACCTTTTGAATTTCATTTTGATGAAAAAATAGTGGACATTGGTAGTGAGGTTCATATACGTAGTAGGCACAAAGTTTTGAGCTCGTTTCAGGCCTAGTAGTAGACTAGTAGTTCTTTTTTTGTTATAGTCGTAGTTGTTGACACATTGTCACACTTTAGATTGCAACCCCAAGTGACTCTAGAGTCAGAACATATCGATGGCTAGTGTCTCGTAGTCATAATTGATTACTTGTCATCTTGCACAACTACAGTATCATATTTCCAATATTTTGAATGACGAGTTGAACTTTATAGCATAAAATTTTTAACATCTTGAAAAATTTCTATAGATGGGTAATTTCAAATGTTGATGCATCTTTTAAAATGTTGATATAAATTATGCCCTTCTTAATCGAAACTTAATTGGAAGAGTAAAATTCATATTTTAATTTTTTTTTAAAGGGAAATTTTAAGGGAAGGGCTAGAACCCTTTGTAAGGGCTGGGAAGGGTTCAATTTTCAACTATTATGGCATTAATTTTGGCAAGCGCTCCATCCTTATAGACACGATGGTCCATAGCCAGTGGAGCGTTTCAATTCCACGGCAACTAGACGGTGGACTCTCGCTCTCTTTGCATCTTCAAACTTGGAGATTCTTCGTGATAAAACCCTAGCGAGTCATTGATCCAGCAAAGAGGGCCTGGTTGTGCAGTGTGCTGGTTATTCTTTCGTGACATTAATTTACAGTTGGTCATATGCCTATTTTCATTACAATGAATTCGTAACCGTATGCAGTGCCTTATTTTTTTGTGTTTGTTGCCGTTCAATTTGACTAAAAAATGCCCGTCTTGTTTTCTTCACAAATCGTTCTATATGAGCCAGAAGCCTACCTGTTTTCTTGCGGTAATTCAAAGTTTCTGTCGGCAGGCGACCTTTTGCAGATTTTGCATTTGAACTAGAGCCAGGCATTATTGTATTTGAATGAAATTTCGACACAGGAGAGCCTGACATTGCTGCTATTGTTTATGTGCCAGAAGCATTCCTCTTTAGAAAAAAATTACACTAGTTTTTTTGGCTGGGAATCCTTGAAACTTGTTAATTGTGGTTTGGAGTGTGGAATATGCATTTGGCTGTTTGAAAGAGCGGATAGCAACATGACAGTCTCCGGTAGTTGGGGAAGGAAGCCCTAGCTTCTTTAGTATTAACAGCTGAATTTTTTAAAGGTTCTTGGAAGGGACCGAGTCATGATGAAGGCTGGACTACCCAACACTTAAAGCCGCACTGAGGCTTGTCGGGAATCTATAAGTAGAAATCATGTTTCCTTTCTCTGTAAATTTTCTGTTTCCCTAATAATGACTTAACTAGTTTCCCAGAAAACTGGACATGTGTTATTTACCTTGAGAAAAACATCTTTGATTCGACAGGAATTTCCCAAATAAGGGAAGACAAAACTTGCATTCTCAAGAAAAATAACACATTAGCTTGGTATCAGAGCCTAATATCTTTTCCCCCCTTTTATATGCTTGTGTCAAATGGTAAACTGTTTCGATTTCGTGTGATTGGGAGCTGGGTTTTTAGTTCTGAAAGAGAGTTATGGGTGCTATGGGTTTTACTGGTGTTGAAAATACATGCAGCATCAATCACAGCTGTAGTGATGATCTGGAAGAATTGAACTCTGTGAATCGTGGCCGCATCTAAATCAGGCGCTTTAAAATGATGGCAGGTACTGGAGTTGCTAATTATCTTGATATTGCTAAGAAAAGATCTCGTTGCTTGCTCGACAGTGGCAACGAAGAGGATGATGATGAGCTACAGAACAGGGATTCAGGAGAATTCATAACAGGAGGAGGAGGTGTAGTAGCTGTAGATTCTAGATGCAAAGGTAACTCATTCTCTTTCTCAATTTGTTTTTAATCCCACCTTATTTTCTAGAATCTGTGTCAATCTATGGCAGATACAATTAGAACGAGCATGAGATTTTGATGCTTAATAGGGTAGAATGGAACAAATGATGGATTACATCAGGAAGCTCCGAGTTTGTGGCTGGAAATTTCTTCAAAAGGAGGCTAGATATATTCTTCAGATAGAGTAGCTCACAGGTCAGATAGAAGAGCAGGGAAAAAAACAAGAGGAAATTGGTAAGTCTGATTTCGCTTTTCATCCTGTGCTTGTTTTACAGTTTTCTTTGTTTGGAAGATTTGCTGAAAATATTGTTCAGACCTTAATGAATTTTCTTATATAGTACATATAAGTTCTAATTGTCTTTTTATATTTGGCTTAAAAAGTTTCTGTAGCATATTTTGTTTGTTTAAAAGCTTATATAGCTTCATTCTTCACATCAATTTGAGCACATGGCTATTCAAGGTTATCCTTTACAAGCCCAGCAACAACATCCTCTTACAATATCAATTTCTGTCTGGCTATTCAAGTTTGTATCAATGCTTCAATCGTTACATCAACTTCAATCCGGTTGTTAACTATATTCCTCTGCAACCAGCTTTAAGTTAAATGCAATAATGAAAACATTTAGTCTTTTCAAGCCCAACAACAACATCCTCTTACAATATAAACATTGAGTCTTTTCAAGCCCAACAACAACATCCTTTTACAATATCAATTTCTGTCTGGCTATTCAAGTTTGTATCAATGCTTCAATCGTTACATTAATTTCAATCCGGCTGTTAACTATTATCCTCTGCAACCAGCTTTAAGTTAAATGCAATAATAAAAACATTGAGTCTTTTTTGCAACCATCTTTAAGTTAAATGCAATAATAAAAACATTGAGTCTTTTCTGCAACCAGCTTCAAGTTAATCGCAATAATAAAAACAGTCCTTGGATGTGGAAATGAACTCACTTGTCTTCTTTTTTATTTTAATTTGTTGTTGTTGTATTGGTTAAAGCATGCAATGCATATACATTAGTTAACTGCAATAATACAGTTTTTGTGTCTTTTCTGCAACCAGCTTCAAGTTAATCACAATTATAATAAAAATAGTCTTTGGATGTGGAAATGAACTCACTTGTCTTTTTTCTCATTTTTTTTTGTATCGGTTAAAGCATCCAATGCATATAGATTAGTTAATTACAATAATACAGTTATTCTTGGATTGTAGATTAATTAAGTGCAGAAATAAAAGCTTATGGTGTTACAATTTTTGTAATGACTGGATGGTGAAAACGAAAATCACTTGTCTACTTATTTTAGTTGTGATGGTTTGTAATTGGTGATTGGTGAAAATGCGAACCACTCTGTTTTTCTTTTTGGTCGTGAAGGTCATTAGTTGCTGTATGGGTAAATGGTCTAATTTTTAGAATTTTGTTGTGAAATGATATATGCTAGAAGAGGAAATGCTATGCATAGAATGATAGATTAATATTTCTAAATTTCTCTGGTGTAGCAAATAGCATACAGCAAACAACAAACAACATAAATTTCTCTTTTTTCCCTGTTAACTGTCCACTCAAGGAAGCAAACAGCATACATTGGCCCATACCACTACAGATTTCAAATCAGTGAGACATAAATTTCCTCTTGAAACACCTCCCCTGGTGGATCTACTACCTTCCACAACTCTTCTAAGGAGCCCTGGGAGATTCCATATCTAGGCTCTCTCTATGCAAAAAAATTCTCCAAGTATGATCAAGCACACAATCTTCCATTCAGAATTTTTTCTGATCGACCTTGGATGTTAGGTCCTCACTCTGACCCAGGTATCTATACTGGATGTACTTTCAAGTATGGTTGACCTACTTATCTTGGTCATTCATTTGACATCAATAAAATTGTCATCTCATCTTATCTTCCCACCAATTGCATTCAATAAGATCCCACGAAAGGAAGTCAGGCACACAGAAGTTATATTGACAAAGGATTATTATCCAAAATTATGTCTAACATTGTCTGAGCTTGCAAACTATTTATTGTGGAAGACATTGGTGCCTGGATATCCTACACAGAGATGGGGTAGGAACCCAAATGCTCCAGTGATCACTGTAGAATAAATGAGGAAATTAGGAATATTTGTGACAATGTTGGGTGGAGGATAGAGGAACTTGAGCACAATTCTGGTGATAAAAAAAATACAGTTGAAAATAGGCTGAAGGTAGTTACATATAAGCTCTAATTGAAGTTACAGAGGTAGTCATAGATCAGATACTAATTGTGCTTTGAAACGATGATCGGAAGCAAGATCAGTTAGGAAGATGAGCAAGAGAGAATACTGAGCTCCGAATCGGCATATTGCCCTCATAGAAGTCAGCTTTTGGAGTAAAGCTCAAACTGCCAAGAACTTGCTCCGAAAAAATGTTTATCCATCAAACAGTCAATGGTTCAAATATTAGAAAACTTCAAAGTGACCCCTTTAATACAAACACAAGAGTATTAATCCCAAGTATATATACTAGATTGTCACAAACTCATTTATCAATACCTTCAAAAACCAAAAATAACCAATCAGATATGGAATCCCCAAAGGGATTATGGATAAAGCTGAACATCAATGGAGATCAAAAGGAAACCAAGGAGCATGAGTCTTTAGAGACAAATATGGCTCAAACACTATTGGAGCCATCTTTCATCTTATGCAAAAACCAAGTATGTTTTCCTTCTGTGCCTCAAGTTTAGTTTATTGGCCAGCTTGTTTCAGTCAGTCTTATGGTCAATTAAACAAATATGGCTTGCTCATATATATGTAATTGCCATTGTCGCGTGTCATGTATCTCACTATTGTAGCTTCATTGCATCATGTGGTTGGCAATATACAAACCAAAGAAGATTCAGCTGGTCGTGGATGATCAATTGGGTTAGTGCTCGAGTCTCTGAACCTTTCTTTAAGGCATCGAGTATGTAATGTGCTAGAAAACTTGCCAATGCTAAAATAGAGAGGAAACAATGGAAAATCTATACCAGCACATTCAGAAAAACAAACACTAAAAGAAAACTGGGGAATAAGAATTCATGAAAGTTGCTTTTCAATTACAATGCAAATAAGATGACTTGTGCGCAGAAGAATAAAATTAATACCGATCTGATACATCTACTTTTTATGCAGATATGCATCCTCATGGGGATTATACTCATGACTGTGTCATCAATTGGGCGTCTAAGGAGTATCATTATTGCCGTAAAGACATACAAATTCTTGGGCGTCTAAGGAATATCATTATTGCCGCAAAGACATACAAATTCTTCTTTTGAGTAGAGAGATCAACTATTTTGGAAATGTTGGCCAAGATTTTCTTCTTGTTATACTTTGTTCTGGAAATGTTGGCCAAGATTTTCTTTTTGTTATACTTTGTATTGTTTTAAAATCAGCTGAACCGTAGAAATTAACTTTTGTTTTACTTAGATTAAATTTAAATAGAACCCTTCATTTTTAAATGCATCTGCAAATATCACAAAGTTACAAACTGTTTGCAATAATGTATGTCAATGGGAGAATTTGAAGTGAAATAAATTCTGTAACCATTATGAGATTCTCGAAAGTATTATAAATTCAAAAGATGAGTATTTGCAATATCTAACATAGTTTGGATCAAAATTCTTAGAAATACATTTTTATAGCCGTTTCATGTTTAACTGAGATGATATGCCATGACGGCCTTTTTGTAACTCATAATTTATGGAAAACTATTTTCTGCATCAAAAAAAAAAAAATTACTATCATCAACATATCTCAATAAAATTTATATAAAAACAAAGTTATAATGTTAACTGGGTAATCCACATCTTTCCATAAAATTTATATAAAAACAAATTTATTTTTTTTACTACAGAAAGTTTCACATTGATGGTCACTTTCATATTTTCATTGATGTATTTCTTCCTGGGTTGTACTCTTTTAATTTCCAATTTTATATACTGAACTAGCCATGTCTTGTTTGTGTATCTATTACAGATTGGAGAAATGAAGAAGTTAGTTGATGAAGGGAAAATAAAATAGGACTTTCTGAGGCTTCTGCATCAACAATTCGAAGAGCTCATGCTGTTCATCCTACAACAACAGTTCAATTAGAGTGGTCCTTGTGGACTAGGGATGTAGAGGATGAGATTATTCCAACTTGTAGGTAGAGGTATTGGAGTTCATATTTACCATGTGGCCACTTTCCTAATAGTATGAATTTCAAATTTCAAATTGAAACTTTCATTACAGGGAGCTCGGTATTGGAATTGTGCCATATAGCCCTTTAGGGAGGGGCTTCTTTTCTGCTGGAGCAAAGTTGGTTGATAACTTGCCAGATCATGATTTCAGAAAGGTATTTGGGATCCATTTATTCTTACTCATGGATTTTAGATTTATGAATGGTTTTTGTATTTTGATAGATGCTTGATTATTTACACAAGCTATCTAAGTTTCTACTATTTTTCATGTTATACGACAGAGATATTGTTTGAAATTAGTAATAGTTAGACATTAATGGTTGTTGTAGGGGCTCCCATGCTGCACAGGAAAAATCATTTAGTATGAGGATCCCAACTGTTCAGGGCTCCTCTAATCCTAAAACAAGTTCATCTCATTCACTTTCAATGTCTCCAACATTAAATATCCCTGCCTTGGTGGTGGAAGTTGCAGCATCAGGGTTGAGTTCTGATCATGGCAAGCTATTGGTATAAACACTTACAATCCACTATGACAGAGATGTGACACTTTTTATGAGAAATGCAATCTCCAGTAGTAACCACAGTATGTCAATAAACAACTATTATTTGTATCTTAAATAAAAATTGTGATAAACAAGTGAAAGTATGAATAAGAGTGTTGTGGCCTTATTTATTTGTGGACTGTGAGTAACTTGTAGGACATCAACAATATGTGTTGCTAGATGCTTCTTGAAATATGAGACAAGACTATCCCAATGTTAGGATTTATGACAAGAACGCAACTAACCTTCAAGGCCTGCTAATTACATGTTATAACAGCTATGCCCGAGGTGCATCATGGTCATCCTGAATATGAGCTTATGTAGGGTCCCATCAGGGATATGTTTCTTGTTAAACTCAGACTAAAGGGTATGGGACTGTTTTAAATAGTTACAAGAACAATGGGGGTCTGAGATTTAGTTTGTACAGAATTAGGAGGGGGTTTAGGAAGCATATTTATGACTATCCTAAAGGTCCAAGTCTCGATAGTGAAAGTGGAAGGCCTCAAGTCTGAATGAGACTTTTATTTCTCTGAGCTGGACTATTAGCGATCCTTTCTCATGGGCTGAGGTATGGACAAGGACAAAGAAAAGGGTCCAAGGGATTTTAGTTTATGAATTAGTAACTAGGGCTTAGTATCTAGGTTATTCAGGGCTGTTAGGAAATAAATGTTTCCTTGACATGCCTAAGGGTAGGACAGAGGATAGGGTTTAGTTTTGGGAACTAGGGTTGTGTAAGGGTCTGTCCTAAGGTTTGTAGCTAGGCTGCAGGTTAAGCAGTCACTTAGGGTAGGCTAGGGAGTAGTATATGGAAGAGGTTCGAGACTATTGGGTGAATTAGGTTATAGTTTAAGTTTGTATCAAGACTCTATGGGATATATAATATCCCCAAGAAATAGGTCACAAGAAACAACAAAAGTCCTTAGGAAAAGTGTATGTATACCTTGATTGTATAGTGTATCCCTATCTGGCGACTCCATATTAATAGATATTAGGATCAATCAAATTAAAGCACCTTTTGTTCCCTTGAAAGGAAATTTACCCCGTCATAAGGAATTTCCTAGATAGATCAGTTGTATTGCCAGCTAGTGCACATCTTGAATTTCCTGGATAGATCAGTTGTATTGCCAGCTAGTGCACATCTCCATAAAGTGTATCCGACAATGTGATTAATTTTAGAAGATATGGACTTTCTGAAAATACAAAGTTACCCACAAAGACAAGTCTTAGGAAAACTGAAAGTATCCTTTTGAAGCTCTCATCCTACCATGCATGCATCAAATATTGCATGTCATTTGCAAGCATATTAAACTTGTTGAACTAAAAAAAACTTCTCCACTCTTTACTGTTATGAGTATGAACTGATATTTAAGAAAAACTGATCGGAAGACCACAAGCAAGAATCCTTTTCATTCTTTAATGTTGAGAATGAAGATCTGTGACTATGTGCTAAATTTGGCTAAAGCACTCATGGACAGTAGAAGCTAAATTATCTGCTAATTTTTCCACAAACTGTCAATGCTGAATGTTGGCTTTTGATTAGAAGTTCATCCAATAATATATCCATGAACCATCGACATTGAATCAATGGAGATGAACGTTTTGAGAAGCTCATCCTGCGTGGTAACAGGGCCAAAGGACCAAAACAAATAATATTTCACTTAAATAATCCACGGCATGACCCCATGACATGACCTATTCTCACGGATAACTACTAACATCCTTACATTTTTATTTTGATCTTATTAAACTTTCAACCAGGCACTCTATACTTATAGATTGCAAGTGAACTGAGATAACTTGTTATGTTTGTTGATTAGAAGATAAATACATTGTTATCCTCCTAGCTCTGATATGTCTACCTATTCTTTTGGATTTCATTTGACAAAACTACGATGAAATCAATAGATGGCTTTTTCCAGTTTTCACTTGGGATGACAATTGGTTGGAGCAGACCTGAAAAATACAGTTTGGTGCTTCTTTTGTGGTCATGCTTTCATTGGCATACTGCTAAGATTCCTTTCTCATTCCATTTCGACAGTTGATTACTCAGATCTTATTCCTTGTATAACATGCGTGCTTGGTTATGGGAAGTATAAGGCATTCCTGCATTTTCTTCTAGTAAACACTGAGCTCAAAACTGAGAAAACTCAGTGTTCATTCATAATTGGAGAGATATTTGATTGATAATGAATGCTGGTAATTATCTTAAAGGCTCATTTATAATTGTTTTACTCAACCTTCACATCAGCCCTAATCTTTTAGGCCCTACACAAAGTTGAACTTCTTCAAGGAAAGGTGTTGGAAACTATATTCTGCTTGCCCTTCTTACACCAACTACAAAATTGGAAATATGAACCATGGTCAGATATGGATGTTTATTCTGTTTTACTACAGAAATTTTCACATTGATGGTCACTTTCATATTTTCATTGATGTATTTCTTCCTAGGTTGTACTCTTTTAATTTCCAATTTTATATACTGAACTAGCCATGTGTTGTTTGTGTGTCTATTACAGATTGGAGAAATGAAGAAGTTAGTTGATGAAGGGAAAATAGAATACATTGGACTTTCTGAGGCTTCTGTGTCAACAATTCGAAGAGCTCATGTTGTTGATCCTATAACAACAGTTCAATTAGAGTGGTCCTTGTGAACTAGGGATGTAGAGGATGAGATTATTCCAACTTACAGGTAGAGGTATTGGAGTTCATATTTACCATGTGGCCACTTTCCTAATAGTATGAATTTCAAATTTCAAATTGAAACTTTCATTACAGAGAACTCGGTATTGGAATTGTGCCATATAGCCCTTTAGGGAGGGGCTTCTTTTCTGCTGGAGCAAAGTTGGTTGATAACTTTCCAGATCATGATTTCAGAAAGGTATTTAGGATCCATTTATTCTTACTCATGGATTTTAGATTTATGAATGGTTTTTGTATTTTGATAGATGCTTGATTAATTACACAAGCTATCTAAGTTTCTACTATTTTTCATGTTATATGACAGAGATATTGTTTGAAATTAGTAATATTTAGACATTAATGGTTGTTGTAGGGGCTCCCATGCTGCACAAGAAAAATCATTTAGTATGAGGATCCCAGCTGTTCAGGGCTCCTCTAATCCTAAAACAAGTTCATCTCATTCACTTTCAATGTCTCCAACATTAAATATCCCTGCCTTGGTGGTGGAAGTTGCAGCATCAGGGTTGAGTTCTGATCATGGCAAGCTGTTGGTCTAAACACTTACAATCCACTATGATAGAGATGTGACACTTTTTATGAGAAATGCAATCTCCAGTAGTAACCACAGTATGTCAATAAACAACTATTATTTGTATCTTAAATAAAAATTGTGATAAACAAGTGAAAGTATGAATAAGAGTGTTGTGGCCTTATTTATTTGTGGACTGGGAGTAACTTGTAGGACATCGACAATATGTGTTATTAGATGCTTCTTGAAATATGAGACAAGACTATCCCAATGTCGGGATTTATGACGAGAACGCAACTAACCTTCAAGGCCTGCTAATTACATGTTATAACAGCTATGACTAAGGTGCATCATGGCCATCCTGAATATGAGTTTATGTAGGGTCCCATCAGGGATATGTTGCTTGTTAAACTCAGACTAAAGGGTATGGGACTATTTTAAATAGTTACAAGAACAATGAGGGTCTGAGATTTAGTTTGTACAGAATTAGGAGGGGGTTTAGGAAGCATATTTGTGACTATCCTAAATAGAGACCACCCAAAAAATGGAGGAATGTTGGGTGTTTTTAGAGGAGGGCCAAGAAATTAAGGATGAGGTCTGGATAAAGGTCCAAGTCTAGATAGCAAAAGTGGAAGGCATCAAGTCTGAGTGAGACTTTTATTTCTCTGATTTGGGCTA
>LPNX011213240.1:284813-308969 GCA_001517045.1 Pseudotsuga menziesii | reverse complement strand
GTTCATTAAATGCAAAAATTCACACATTAAATGACATCGAAATATTTTAAAAAAAATATCACTATGAAGCCAACATAATATTCTACAATTTGTTTTTTTACTGTAAGTCAAAATTCACATGGCATATATGCTTTTGGAGGGATTCTATCTAGCACATGAGTAAAAAATCAGGTTTTCATTGCCAAATTTGGCCAAAAAGTGTTACCCATCTTCATGGAATCACCCATGTATGTAAATACATTTCAAGTTTTAATACATAAATTTATATATTTGTGTGTGTGTGTGTGTATTTCTCGGCAATATTGTATATGTTTTTGATGCATTTAATGTGAATGGTAATTTTGAATTTAACTTTTCAATAAGTGTACATAACAGGCCAAAAAGTTGACAATATCAAAATTGAAAACTTAACTTGTGTACTGTAGGCATATATATTTGAATTTGTAAGAAATTAAAAGAGTGACAGTGATTAGTGGATATGATATGTCAGTAGATTTGGCGACATAGGTAGATCCTAGCTGTTTGCTTGGAACTGTTGATATTATAGGGATATTATGGGGATGATGGATTGAGAACTATTGAGTTCTTTATGAGAATTTTGATGCTATGTATTGTTGTATTTATGTAAGTTTCTTTATCTAATGAAACTGAAATTCGAATTCTAGAAAAATGTCATACAGTTCTACTCATGCAACCAAATGTCAGCGAATAACCCAAAGTTGTAATGCCTATAGAACTAGCCTAAAAAAGACAGAAATTTACAAAATATAAGCAAACATAGAAAACAGCTGTAATTTTATTACTAAAAAATAAATAAATATTTAATATGCCTTCCATCATTTGTTACATTTACAAAATTTGGTAACATAAATGTTAGCACAATAGAATAAATTTTTGGTATAGAAAGATCACTAGAAATGCTTATTGCAACATAAGTTTCGTGCAACATAAGTATATATATCCTTTCCGTGCTCAACTTTCTTCACAGCTTCCCCCTTGCTTCTGGAAGAAACAAGATTTTGCAGTGGCTTGTCATTCAAGTACTCCTCACCACCTCAAAAAAGGTTGGCGGACGGGGTGCATGAAAGCTATGATGAAGACCTTGGGCCCTTGATGCTCGCTAGTATGAGCATTTGTTCCCACAGAAAACAAGTGCATCTCTCAAAGTGGTGTATGACGTCTGCTCCTCGATGGTTGATTCTTCCCTGGTGTGAAAAACCAGGGTGATAAATGAGCTTGGAATCAATCTCACCAACCAAAAACACACCCATACTAACAAGCTTCTTGAACTAGATTTCCATTGCAAACATGTCAGAATCCTCAGAACTTCTTGGCAGAATGATACCATGAGTTTTCTTCTACACTAGCTCATCCTATGCACCTTAATGGCTCTGAAAGGTGGTGTTTATATAGGATTGGAAAACTGGACAAGGGGATGACCCGTCAGCATATTCGCACATTTCAACATCGAGTGGCCTGGTCGACCATACTCTTCAGGGCATATGGAATGGATGTGTTCTGTCCCTTTCACTCCTGTGACGACCCTTCTCTCCTATGACGATGATACCATAACCATTCTTTCTCTGCAGTTCCCTTGCTACGTGTGGCAATCAGATTTGATGTTCCACTTCTTAGATTTTTATGATATCTTTCTAATTTCACATGCCAACCGTACAATGGGTATTTGGTTTTGGACAAGATGGCGCTTCTGCGGGGATGATTTATCCTGTGGGTGTATCACAAATGGCATCGGGGAAATCAATTAACTGTCAGGAAGGCAGATCGTATGTGAGGGCATCTTCTCCACTTAGATTTTTTTATAGTTTTTTTATGTTACATAACCCTCATGTTTCTCCATGCACTAAGTACCGTAGATCTGTTCATCTTTGCGATCTAAGCCCTCGATGCACCAAATATTCATACCCAAAAACTCAACACTATCAACCTGCACAACTTGATTTGGGGAGATCAATATCAACCGTTGATCTCTAAAATACCTTCATCGGGACCGCTCAACCTTGAGAACTTTAACATTCAGATAACCATTTTTCATTTGAAGAGTGAGCAACTTCTGATTGCAGAATGCTTCTCACTTGTTGATCTACCCAACATATTGTTCCGACCGTAGATCTTCGCAGCCCCTACCACTTTCCACGGATTGAATTCATAACTTTCTTTGCATTGGTTCAATCTACGGAATTGTTTGAGATCGCAGATCTATCTCCGCCTTCATCTAAACCACCTGATTTTCTCTTTGATTAACCCTTTTCATGATTTGAAAATGTTTCTCCCTCCGAGCAGGTTCACCGTGCAAAATGATTTAGGGCTGTTGATCTCACCTTGTGCTAATATCGACCCTCCAACATTACACCCATTTAATGGACTCCACAAATCTCAAAAATAAATTCTTCCTTGCATCTCCGCTCCACGGAATCGCTTTTCGTCGTCGATCTTCACCATCCTAAATCTGAACCATTGAAGTTTAACACACTTTACCCTTATTCCGTTGCTGCATGTTTCAATATAAAGAAAGGCCTATCACCGTAGATCAAAATGCACTCTCCATCCGATGACTCCATGGTGGAAAAACTTGCTAACCAGTTAACCTGAAAGGTGCTCCCACAAAATTCCTCAAATAATATCATTTTCAAACCTTTGGGAAGGAGACATAGATGAACATAAATCAACATTCAATGATGATGATGATGATGATGGTGGTGATGAAGATGATGAAGATGATGAAGATGATGATGAGGGCGATGATGAAAATGATGATGATGACGATGATGAAGATGTTGATTAGGAAGAGGGAGATGATGACGAGGATGATGATGATGATGATGAAGACGTTGATAATTATGATGATGATGATGGTGGTGGTGGTGATGAAGATGATGATGAGGGCAATGATGAAAATGATGATGATGACGATTATGAAGATGTTGATTAGGAAGAGGGAGATGACGACGATGATGATGGCGATGATGATGACGTTGATGAAGATGATGATGATGATCAATGATGGTGATGGTGATGACGATGACAAAAATGATGATGATGATGATGACGAGGGTGAGGATGAGGACGATGATGAGGAGGATGAGGATGATGAGGATGATGATGAGGAGGATGAGGATGATGAGGATGATGATGATGAATAGGATGAGGATGATGAAGATGATGATCATGATTATCATGATGATGATTAGGATGAGGATGATGATGATGAATTTGAAGATGATCATGATGGTGATGGTGATGATGATGAATATGCTGATGAAGATGAGGATGATGATGAATATGTGATGACAAGATGTTTACCTTGGTCTTCACTAAATTGTTATGAGCTTCGGAAACACTATAATAGAATGGTTATGAGTGATTATTCACTCCTATAAAGGATGCACTTTATGGATCTACCAAACTTCTCAGTTTGGATCTTCCTCTTTTAAGACACCGGAATAGGTCCACAAGTCTTGATTCTTCATGTGCACAAATCTAAGAACAGGAAGCTTCATAGGGCCCAATAAGTTGTATTTTTTTACTACTTCCTCGGATCATATTGAATTGTCAGATTAGTCCTTGTAATGGGTGTTAGGAGCAATCCTTAATTTTTCACTCAACTGGATGCTCCCCTTATCATGTAGACGTCTTCATTCATTGAGCTCCCCCTAAAATTGCGATGTTGAAGATGATGATGATGATGACGACGAGTATGATGATGATGATGAAGATGATGACGATGATGATGAAAATGATGATGATGATGATGATGATGATGAAGATGATGATGATGATGGTGGTGGTGATGAAGATGATGAAGATGATGATGAGGGCGATGATGAAAATGATGATGATGATGATGACGATGATGTTGATTAGGAAGAGGGAGATGATGACGATGATGATGACGACGATGACGATGATGATGAAGAAGATGATGATGATCAAATATGGTGGTGGTGATGACGATGACAACAATGATGATGATGATGATGAGGGCAAGGATGAGGAGGATGATGAGGAGGATGAGGATGATGAGGATGATGATGATGACTAGGATGATGATGATGAAGATGATGATCATGATTATCATGATTATGATTAGGATGAGGATGATGATGATGATGATGATGATGAATTTGAAGATGATCATGATGGTGATGGTGATGATGATGAATATGCATGCTGATGAAGATGAAGACGATGATGAAGATGTAATGACAAGATCTTTAACTTGGTATTCACTAAATTGTTCTGAGCTTCGCCAACACTATAATAGAATGGTTATGAGTGATTGCTCACTCCTATAAAGGATGCACTTTATGGAACTACCAAACTGCTCAGTTCGGATCTTCCTCTTTTAAGACATCGGAATAGGTCCATAAGTCTTGATTCTTCATGTTCACAAATCTAAGAAAAAGAGGCTTCACATGGCCGAATAAGTTGTATTTTTTTTTACTACTTCCTCGGATCATATTGAATTGTCAGATTAGTCCTTGGAATGGGTGTTAGGAGCAATCCTTAATTTTTCACTCAACTGGTTGCTCCCCCTATCATGTAGACGTCTTCATTCATGAGCTCCCCATAAATTTGCGATGATGAAGATGATGATGATAATGATGACGATGACGAATATGATGATGACGATGAAGATGATGACGATGATAATGAAAATGATGATGATGATGATGATGAAGATGATGATAATGATAATGGGGATGTTGATGAATTGGATGACAATGATGTTGATGATGAATATGACGATGAATATGAAGATGTTGATGACGATGACGATGAATACGATGATGATGATGAAGATGATGATGGTGATAACGAAGATGTTGATGATGAAGATAATGATTATGCTGATGATGATAAGGAAGATGACAATGATGAAGAATATCATGATGACGATGATGGTGACAACGATGATGATGATGATATTGATGAAGATGAAGAATTAGATGATGGTGATGATGATGAGGATAATGATGATGATGATCATCATTGTTGTTTTCGTCATCACCATCATCTTCGTTGTCTTCATCGTCATCATGATCATCATGATCATGATCATCGTCATCATCATCGTGTTCATCCTTGAAGGGACTTATGTATAGGATATCACTATAAGAAATGCAACCAATACAAATTGTGACAAAATTCTAGTTAATTTAAATTAAATTAAATTAAACTACAGTAAATTAAAAACATAGAGTTGTTTAACTATAATTGATTTAAAATGCAATAAAATATAAAATATACAAATGAAAAAAACCCAAAATAAACTAAACAAAAGGTAAATATGCAAAATAAAAAAACAAAAAAAAACACAACATATAAAATATGAAAATAAACAAAAAAAACGTAGAATTCAAAAACACCCACGCACTAGCTCATTAACAAAGCAATAAGGAACAAGTTCACTCCCATGCACTAGTTCATTAGCAACATCCAGAGCATTGGTAATTTGATGAGTAGAGCAGTGGTAAATCGAGGAGCAGGGGATACCAGTCTAGAGGATACCAACGTTCCCACTGGAGGCAATCCGGCCGTAGTCTAGAGGATAACAAAACAATCTGGCCATAGTCTAGAGGATACTGGCATTCCCAGGGGAGGAAATCCAGCCGTAGTCCAGAGGATAACAAAGGGTCTAATGAATTCTGTAATCCCATTAACCCTATTAGCGTAGGAATTTGGGAAAAATATGTCAAATTTTCGAACCAATACGGATTCGGTATAGTCATACTGAAATTATAATTTTTTTTCCGTGCTACCATCGCTTCTATTATCGATGGATCTAGTAAGGGTTTTCTATTATTGGAGCGTCTGAATCTCCTCCTTAAATTTAGGGAAAAGACATATGGGTTGAGCACTGCAAGCTAGTTGTGCTCTTGTATAATTTTATTCTATTTAATGGTCTGGAACAGTGTGCAGAGTCTTGTAGGAGCTATAATCTGAACTGCTTCAACTGATTCTGTCAAAACTTTGAACCTGAGACGTGTTTCTTCCAAGCATTTAATTTTGATTTAATAATTAGTTTTACCTCGATTATGGCAAAAATTACAAGCTTTTGTTATTTCATTCTATTATATGTCTGAAACATTCTATAGAGTACAAGCTTGTGTAATATTATTCTATTTAATGTTCTAGAACAGAGTCCTCTATGAGCTATAATTTGAACTGATTCTGTTGAAACTTGAACGTGAGACCTATTTCTCCTTTAAAGACACATTTAATTTTGCTTTGATTGTAAGTTATACATGGATTATGGCACACTTTTCAAGTTTTTGTGGTTTTTTTCTATTATGGGTCTAAAACATGTATTAGAGTGCTAGTTCATTAAAGAACATGCCTATACCTTCTGATGAATTTATCATCACTTAGACAGGCTTTGGCAGGCATTTCCAAATGCCTCTTCAACCTTATGATTTAACACTTAGTCAAATTATTTAAACCCTATGTCTCAAAGGTGATTTCAACTTTTCATCAAACTTGGAGTGTAAGACATCCAGTGGATGGAGGACAACCAGATGAATCCAGTAAGACCAGTTTCATCCTCTGGAACTAGATTCTCTCTCCTCGGCTGACATTTTACTGAAGTATGATGTAAAAGCTGCTTAAGACCCTGTTTTGGCAGATCCATAATTTTTGCCTCAGGTACTTTCAGGTCAAAGTAAGAACATGGTTAGGTAGAAAACACATCCACCTATAGGATGCCCATATGGTGTGGGCATTTCTTTCAACCCACAAATTATGGCAAGCATTCTCCTAGAGAAACTTGTCTAATTTGACCAAAAAGAACTTCTTTTGGGAGGCCAGTATCTTCTTCCTCAAAGAGTTGTTTTGAGAACTGGTGCCCTGGTCAGATAGATACTTCAACCAACTATGGGATGACAGGCCATGATGGGAATTTTCTCCTTCTTATGAAATATGGTGGGCATTTTCATAAGACTACTACTTTAGGACAATTTTTCACCACTTAGTCTTTTTCCAACTTTATCATACATGCCTATGCCCATCAAAAGTTCTTTTGTCATTAATGAACATCTCTAGGATATGTCTGTCCATAATCATTCATTCACCAAATGTCACCAATTCTCAACACTACCTATAATTGGTCTAAATTTGGTGACATTTCACAATGTTATCCTATTTAAAAAAAATCAGGCACATAGTTATAGAAGGAGTACCTTACATGAGGAAAATTTCATATCAAACCACTGTGGAAGAGGGAGTGTTAGAATAAATTCATTGCGTTTCGGTGGGAAATCCATGAATGAAGCTATATGACCACCGCCCGTTCCAAATTGAATCCCCAACATGATCTATATGAGGGGGAACCCCATACCTCTTTGCATGCATTAACTAGTCAAGTGGCCCAAGAAACACACTTCTATATTCCTGTTGTGAACAAATTCCAAACCAAATCAAATCATGTATTATACTTAAAAATAATTCAAATATAAATAAATCTAAAAGAAATTACACCTTTGAGAGAAAAATAGCTTTTGGTAAGGTTTTCGGGAAGAAAAAACTTTTGATATTAAAACATTACAAGTAAATATATTTGCATGCTAAATTATATCCGCTTGGTAGCTTATATTCTTGTTTTATTGAGTGCAGGTACCACCAAATAGGTATCTATCAGATCTATCTTCCTCGAGTGATGGTGAAGATATACTAGGAGAGGTTGAAAGTGATACGTGTTGTACTAGATCTACCGGTTCTATATCAACTAGATTTGAAAAGGTAAGGAAAATATTTCGTAGACGTATGCAATATTTTATTGCCAATGGAGGGTCATGTAATTATGATGTTGAGAGCATAGGTGACATTGAGTTTCCCTTGAGGTATAGAAATCTAGTGCAACAATGGGTACCTAATAAGCTACCTCAAGTGGACACATATTTCTTCATCAATGGGAGGATGTATCGCATTGCTCCTTCGTCCTTACATGGATTGGGGATATTTTCCATGGATGGCATAAAGGTCGGCTATGGAACTGTAACTGAATTGATGGAGTATGTCGGACCATTATACAGATACAACAACTGGTTGATCTTGGTCCAATATACTTGAAGCATGAGGAGATACGGAGTTGTCGCAAATTATATGCAACTAGCAGAATACAATAAAAACAAAGGGGCAACTATGTATATTGATGGGAGAACAAAAGCATCTAGAAACATTGCTGGCTTTGTAAATAGTACACGACTAATGACAACAACTAAGCAACTGAATTGCGAATTTGAGGGACGTGAAGAACATCGTATATTTGTATGTGAAACAAAAACAATACTTCTAGGTGAAGAGTTGTTGATCGATTACAACTTAAATTGAATAGATGTGGCTTCCATGGTCCAGGGTAACCATGGAAGGTCACACGCTATGCCTCATCGGGTAAATGATAAATATAGTAACTAAACATGACTACAATAACTAAATGTTTCTATTTTTTTGTTAACATTCCATTTCCACCGTTGACATTCACTTTTTTCGTGCATATTATGAATATTTCCATGTGATAACATGCTTATTACATTGTTATTCTTATCTCAATTTTTTTTTATGTTACAATTATTGACTCAAATTTTATTGATTGATTTATTTTGTCAGGGTTGTAGCAGTTGAAAGCCACATGCTACTTCCACGGTCCATGGTGACCATGGAAGGTCACAATCTATGCCTCGTGAGGTAAATGTTAAATATAGTAAATAAATATGACGTCAATAACAAAATGTTTTGATTTTTTAGTTAACATTCGATTTTCACTGTTACCGTTCGCTTTTTTTGTGCTTATTGTGAATATTTCCATATGATAACATGCTTATTACATTGTGGTAGGGGTCTGCTCATCCCCATGGAGCAGAACATGTATCTCCTCCTTCGGAGGTAAAAGTAAATATTATTGCAGTATCTCATTTTTTTATGTTACAATTATTGACTCAACTAAATATAGTAACTAAATATGACTACAATAACTATAAACTCCAACACCAGAAGATTTCCATGTGACAAAATGCTTATTCCACTGTGGCAGGGGTTTGCCCATGGTCGTCATGCAACAGAACACGTGTCCTCTACTTCCATGGTCCAGGGTGACCGTGGAAGGTCACACTCTATGCCCCATCAGGTAAGTGTTAAATATAATAACTAAATGTTGATATTTTTTCTATTAACATTCAATTTCCACTGTTACCATTTGATTTTTTCATGCTTATTGTGAATATTTCCATATGATAACATGCTTATTACACTATGGCAGGGGTCTTCTCATCGCCATGGAGCAGAACATATATCTTCTCCATCGAAGGTAAAAGTAAATATTATTGCAATATCTCATTTTTTTTGATGTTACAATTATTGAATCAACTAAATATAGTAACTAAATATGACTACAATAACTAGAAAATCCAACCCCAAAATATTTCCATGTGACAACATGCTTATTACACTGTGGCAGGGGTATCATGCCCATGTTCCTCATGGAACATAACACGTGTCCTCTACTTCTAAGGTAAAAATAAATATTATTGCAATATCTCATTTTTTATTATGTTACAATTATTTTCATAACGTTTATTTATTGATTTATTGTGTCAGGGTGGCACCGATGGAAAGGAAACTACTGCTTCCATGGTCCAGGGTGACTATGGAAGGCCACGCTCTGTGCCCTGTCAGGTAAGTGTTAAATATAATAACTAAATGTTTTGATTTTTTCTGTTAGAATTCAATTTCCACTGTTGACATTCACATTTTTCTGTGCTTATGGTGAATTATTGATTGATTTATTGTGTCAGGGTGGGGACCGTGGAAAGGCACCTACTACTTCCACGGTCCAGGGTGACCGTGGACAATCATCCACTTGAATTAGATCAGTAGGGGGTGACCGTGGGAAGTCACCGACCACAACACCGCATCAGGTAAGTGTTTTCTTCTTAATAGTAACTAAAGTTCATTACAATAAAAATGTTTAAATGATGTTAAAAATATTTTTCTTAATTTTATTGTTTGATGAATTTAGTCCAGTGCATTTTATCTGGGTGATGAGGAGCTTGAGGATGAAATTTACTATTCCATAGACCCTATGGATACTATAAACAAGGCCCTGAAAAAGGAAAACATAGAGATGATCTCCTTGGGTTGCATAAGGCCCATGACACAAGAGATTAGGGAAAGGATTGAAGAGCTGAAAGAACAAATAAAATATTATGGGGTAAGTCACATCTTCACATATTTTTTTAAGCTATGACATGATTTCATATATGATATTATGTTTTCTATTTTTCCAACTGATCTGATAAAGTAAAGTTTTTCATTTGTAGGAGTTTTTACAACCCATGACTAGAGAAATTGTCGATACATGTATAGGTAGCAGTCATGCACCAATGCAACAACAACACCGAAAAAGAAATATACCAATGAGGCTTTTTGACACTCCTCCAGTTGGCCTCGAATCCATTGATGAGGGCACCGATTTTGATCAGCATGACATGCTGGAGCATGATGAGACAGAGCCTAGGACTCCACATGGCTCCAGAGACAAACCTATTGTAGATGACCAAGAAAATTTTCCTGGAGCAACACGAGTTAAAAGCACTAGATCACTAGATCTAACCTTTCTGGTGGATGACGCTTGTGTTCTGATCAAGATTCAAAAGATTGCGAGTATTTTTTAATTAATTTATTCATTTTAATCATGAAATTGAAATGGACATACGCTGAAATTATTATAAATTAATGGATTACACGTTTTTGCAGGAAACAATGTTTTCTATAGGAATTTGAATGACAAAGCATTGGAGCTGTTTGGCCCCACCATTCGCACATGGTGGAATAGCCAAGATAACACAAAGAGAGATGTATTGATAGACCACATGGTAAAATTGTTCAGTAATACATTTAACAAGAAAGTGGTTGCAAAGTTAGCCGATGAGCATTTAAAACATAGTAGGGCCCAATATAGGGATAAATTGGAACTTGACCTCAAGCATGAGCGCCCTCCCATGGTTTTGGAGAAAGAGTGGAAGGAACTTATAGAGGATGCAAAGGAGAACCTGCTAAAAAGACAAGGAAAACAACCACAGCCTGGAAAAGCAAGGTACAACACATATCATCTTTTTAGTGAAATATGCTTATTTATTTTTTTCTATTTTGTTTTAAGCAAGAATTCAGATATGTAACATTTTTAAAATTTTTTATATATAGGCTACCAGACACCTCCAAAGCAACCAAGGCTAGAGTGGAAAAGCACGGGAAACATACACTGGGCTAGGGTGGCTATAGAAAACTAAGAGCCCGAATCGTAAGAATTAAATGATTAACTGTGGGGAATATTTCTTTCAAAGTAGCGAACAAATATCTGTTTTTGATAGAGGGAATTTTATATGTGTTATGCATTGCAGGGAAATACGTTCCAAGATGTTGCCACTGAGGAATACCTAAAGCTTGGTTTCAAGTATGGTTTTAAAAGTGTCATTGAATATCAGAAAAGCTTGGGGCAGACTCCAATCTATGCAATGACGCAGATGTAGGTAAATAAAATGAATAAGGACATCATTGCAGTATACTATTAAATTCTATTCAGTTTTTATTATATCACCCATAACTAAATATTTATGTTTTCTTTTAAGAAACAGTGCAACCACATCATTGAATCCAGTGGTACTCTGCACGTACCAACTGATGTTGGGGTGTGCATGTCCCATGATAGTGGGGAGCAGGGTGGCCATTTTGGTTTGTGTGCTTTGGAAATATAAATAGCTACTGTGATTATAGATATTTATTTCTTGACCTATACTTTTAAATTTTATTCTTTCGATCGAAGACCGTGAAGCTCAGGAGGGTGAACCACAAGAGGAATTAGCAAATAGAGAAACAATTAACACACCAGTTGTCACATCTACACAGAAAGGTAAAGAGAAATATGGTAATTTTAATCAAAATGATGAACTATTAATTTCAATAATATTTCAACATATCGATATGCCCATTTTCGTTGTTGCAGTTCACGCCCCTTCATAACTGCCTCCACACCCTAGTCAAGGACGTACAAGAAGCATGATACATGAGGGCATGGAAACACAAACACTAACCGGACATGGCTTTATCCACCAAATGATGATGATAATATCCCAATTATCGTCACGTTTTTTAGAGCAAAAAATAGAAATCAAAGAAAAATTAGATGTATAAATTCATGACTTGTATTTATGTATATCGATGTTATTAGTCTAAAACAATGTTTATATGAATTACCTCATTATGCTTCAATGTTTTTGTGTTTATATGTTTTGATGACTAACCTAGTTATGCATGAATGTTCAAATGTTTCTATGTAAACAACATCATTTATGGGGTATGGGGAATTGAGAGCGATGTGAGGGGGGGGAGGGGCCATATGAGCTTCCACCTTCACGTGGTTGGCTCTGTTCAGTAGGGAATATAAAAATGTTCTCGAAATAGAGAGGATATCAATAAGGTATAAATACTCTTTTATTACTATGTATTAAAGATGGTTGTAAATTTTTAAATGCATGTCTATTTCTTAAAAAAATTGTTAATAAATTTAACATTTCACGGTTCATTGATTTCTACAGGAATTTGTAGTAGGATTTAAATGACTGTTTATTTGCTTATATATTATTTAATCATATAAAAATTCTGTCTTTAATGATTTATGTAGGTCTTGGTGATGGAAATTCATCTCGTGGACAACTCTTATCAAGTTGTATGGGTGAATGGATCTGGTGAAAGGACAATGATAAGGTAAGGGTTTTGACGTGTTCTTTATCCTTGATGTGTTTGTCTTTATCCTTAAATTCTATTTCATTCTATTAAGACACAAGAGATACAACCAATAGTAAATAACTACTTTTAGACTATCATCCAAACTAGGAGACAACCTTCTACATAAAACACAAATGCTTCTTAGCAATGTAGAAAAATAGAAGAAAAATCACTTAGAAGAAATTAGGATTTTTTCGGCCCTTCTTCCTATAATTTCGGCATGATGAAACCCTAGGTTAAGAAATTTTAATTTTTCAAACCCTAATTGTTCATCTATCTTTTAGAACTAAATTTTCTGATTTGTATGCTTGTAAATATTATTGTTAGGTTATTTTTGTTTCTCTAGGTTTCAGACTTAATTTTTATGTGTTTTTGTAACTTTTATTTTATCAAAAAAGAAATCCCTAAAAAAAGAATTTCTGTGTAAAACCCTAAAAACGCAGACCTGCTGCTCCCACAATTCGAGCCCTCTCCTTTATCAAACATAGGTCTGCAATATGTATTGCAGACCTCGTATGCCCTAGCTGTCTTCTCTGCACACTCAATATAGAAAACAAGTTAGTATTTCAAACTATTTATATGGTGGTGTATTTTGTATAAATATATATTTTTGATTTGATTAGTTTTCTGCCCTATTCGCATTATTTTTCTGGGTAAATGTAAGTCTGATTTTTTACTGAGATATGGAACCTTACATCTTTGAATGCACAGTGATATAATTCTGGCATCATTTTACTGAGTATTGTTTTGGATTTTCTTAGTACTAATTATTGCTATTGAGAGCTGGGTGATGGTAAGGGACTTGATGATTTTATATTTCAGAGCTTACATACAGGATCGAGTGAATGATAATAACATTATGGTTAGCTTGGCACTAAATTTTCATTAAGTTAGTATTTTATATCTATGCTATCACATACACAGATATGGAAATCATATGCTAAATGGCACTTTAAATTATTAACACTGGTTATTGGTTGCACTATTGTACACGTTTTGATTACTGTGATGATAAAATTTCAGTTGTTGCATGGAACATATGTGGACCATAAATTCATATGTCTAGATCTTCAAAGGTAGCATATAAAGTGATATTATTGCATGAGGAGTGTCTCCAAGGAAATTATGATATGGTTTCTAAACTACAAATTGCATGCTCAAATGTGCAACCTACTTCTCAGTGCCAAAAGGTAATTTATGATGAGTTTTTTGCTACATGAGATCAATCCTAGTAATAGAATAGAAATAAGTTGTCAATTCTTTGTTAACTAACATGTCTCTTTCCTATCATGTGCTTAGGGGACTGTTTTTTATCTTATGGGCATATTTGATACTAACTTGACCA
The DNA here is from genome assembly GCA_001517045.1 of Pseudotsuga menziesii. Classification (NCBI taxonomy): domain Eukaryota; kingdom Viridiplantae; phylum Streptophyta; class Pinopsida; order Pinales; family Pinaceae; genus Pseudotsuga; species Pseudotsuga menziesii. The sequence continues at coordinate 294,829 of LPNX011213240.1, read as the reverse complement.
ATTTTGGCCATGCTTGAGGAGGTTGCATAAGGATAAACTTTTCATATTCACCTCTTCCAATAATGAGCAACATCAAAACAACTTACCACCAGTTGGCACTACAAAGATCCTACACAGATTTTCCAAGTGAACAACTAATCTTTTTCCCTAGGGGTTGAGTTATTTTTTTATTATTTATTTATTTTTCAAAAAAGACGAATTCAATGCATCGTATGTTTTTTTGTAGTATGATGAATTATCACTAGTACCTCTTCACACGTAGTAGAGAAAGTGATGATATTTTACAAGGAGTGTCTCCAAGGCAATTTTGATATGGTTTCTAAACTATAAATTGCATGCTCAACTTTGTAACCTGCTTCTGTTCAATGCCAAAAGGTGATCTATGAAGAATTTTTTGTACGCATAGTAAAAGAATAGAAATAAGTTGTCCATTTTTTGTTGATTAACATGTCTCTTTCCTATCATGTGTTCAAGGGACTTTTTTTCTTTCTTTCAGGCATATTTGGTACTAATTTTGACCGATTTTGGCCATGCTTGAGGTGGTTGCATAAGAAGGATCAGTTTTTCATTTTCATCTCTTCCAAAAATTGTGAGCTTGACCTTCTCTGGATTCATTTACACCTGTTGGTTTCCTTAGTCTTCAAAGCTCGGGCTCCCTTCATATTCAGAACATGGGCTTCCTTCACTTTTGACTTTGGGATTCTTTAAGCTTATGCGGGTATCTCCAGGCCTCTGCGAGCTTCTTCCAAGCTCTGTGGGAATCCTTCCAAGCCCTTATGGACTCTTTAATCCCCAGTGAGCTTAACTTGATTTCAAATCACAATAAGTTGATCTGAGCCCAATGGTGCCTACATCTTTTATCGATGGTATTTTTATAGATGTACACCACTAACTTATCATAGAAATCATCTCTCAATGGTGCCTAGAATATAATTTAATTAATGTTTATACGATCCCTGTGGTGGTTACAACATATTTTATCGATGGTATTTTTATAGATGTACCCTCTTACCTTGTCATAGAATCCGCTCTAAGAGGTGCCACTTTAGCCTCTAATTATGTATTTCAACCAATTATTATGAATTTGTGCATCTTAATAGGAAAATAGTTTTTGAGGCAATAATTAGGGTGCTTAGGGGCACTTTGGGTACTTTTGGGCACTTTTTAAATCATTATGCCTTATTTTTTAGAGTCAGTTAACACTTTTTGACCTCCCCCCTGAACTTCCCATTTATTTTCTTTCCTTTTACTTCAATATGTTTTTCCCATATCTTACTTTCCCCATATATTTCTTTTCTATAAATCACCTTTCCTTTATTATATTTTATCCATTTCTTTGTCTTTAAAATATAGTATGTATTTATTCACGAGCACTTATTAAAGATCCAAAACCATGGAAAGGAAGGTGCCTTTCCACGGTTTTTAAAATGTTTTTTGAAACCTCCAGGTTTCGTCTCAATATCGACCAAATTTCGTCACGGGTACTGCGAAACCGTTGAAACCCGGGGTGGCTTTCTAGGAATATCATCGCTCTAGAGACACGGTTTCATGGAATAATTATCATTCAGCTTGCATATTTCATCGAAGGTGTTTGGTTTTCCACGGTTTTGCATGGAAGAAGTTTGTGTTCAAATTCCCAAATTCATCGATAGAGTGACCAACTTTCGTCTAATAGGTTCTACGGTTTTACGTGGAAACTAAATTTTGTCTAGCAGTTTTTAGCCATATTTTCATCATTCTAGGGACGACAAATTGCTCGAAAGAGCGACGACTGTGTGGAAGAATTTTCTGTTTAAATTCTAGAATTCGTCGATAGAGAGACAAATTATCGTCAAAGGTTTTCCACGGTTTGTCGTGGAACCTATATTTTGTGTAGTAGTTTTTGGCCATATTTTTTTTGTTATAGGGACGAAAACTATGTCGATAGAGCGATGAAACTTCAAAAATGAATTCTAAAAAATCAATTCCAAGGCCACCATATAGAAGACACATGGCAGCCAGCGTTCGTCTCTATATCGACGACTTATAAATTTCGTTGATATATCCATGCAAAAAGTGCCATGACACATCACGACCATTATTTTCGCAAGTGAGATGATAAAACGTGGGAATAGCAACGAAAAACCGTCGCAATTTTGATATTATGTATTAGTGTGTATATTTCAAACGTTTCTACAAGGTTGAATATGGATTCTTATATAGGATGAGAATCTCATCGATGGGTGCAAGAGGAAACCTACAACATAGTTTGAGATGAAATATCTTGGTATCTAGTGACCTTGAAAACAAGAATTGTGTCTCAGTAGACTCATTTGATGTGATATGACATAGATAGATACATATAAGATCAATAACAAAGAAGGATACCAGCCACTTTGGTACAAGATGTCTAGATGTAGAGGGAGCATGGTGCTTAGTTTTAGAGGGATCATGAAAGCTCCAATTCAGAGGGAGTGACTATAGCACATATTGTAGAGACATATTAAGATACATTACCACTTAGTCTCTATTTGACTAGGGTCATTTTCCTCAGTATCTTAGGGATATGATCAGAGTGATACTGGATGTATTCCCTCACTCAAAGGGAGTAGATATCATAGTTTGAGAATCTCGACATGATTCTTGGTATTAGTGGTGTGGCAGAGTCCGGATGGGATTTTTTTATCTAAGGAAAATATGCAATAGAGATCTTGAAGAGATTCGGGATGATGGATTCCAAGGCCATGGATACACCGATGGAATCAAACTTGAAGTTTTTGTGTGATACTACTTTATAGAGAGTTGATGACACAATATATAGATATATGATTGGTTCACTGATGTACTTGAAAAACACGAGGCCAGATATATGATTTGCATTGAACACTTTGATTTGGTACATGGTTTAACCGAGGCATGTTCACTTTATTGCGACAAAGCATGTGATGAGGTACCTAAAGGGTTCAATTCATTATGGGATTAGATATGTGACAGATCAGAAGATTAACCTACAAGGTTATGTTGATCTAGATTGGGATGGTAGTGTTACAGATAGGAAGATCACTTCAAGATGCTACTTTAGTTTTGGGTCTGGCATGATTTCATGGTTTAGTAGGAAGCAATTGAGTGTGTCATTGAGTACAATTGAGGAAGAGTACATTGCATCTTGTTTAGCTAGTTGTGAGGTTGTGTGGATTTAGAAGTTACTTGCAAGATTGTTCACTATCAAGTTAGAGGTGACTTGTATTTTTTGTGACAACTAGAGTTATGTGAAGTTGTCCAAGAACCTAGTTTTTCATGATAAGTTGAAGCATATTAAGATCATGTATCACCATATCAGAGATATGATACAGATAGGAGTAGTGAAGCTCTAGTGTGTGGTGACATATGAGAAGATAGTCGATGTGTTGACCAACCCTTTGTCAAGAGTGAAATTTGAGTACTTCAGGGACATGATTGAAGTAGTCAAGATGGAAACCCCTTGTAAGAGGGAGTGATGCATTACAAGTTAGCTTCTAGTGACAATGGGCATAGTAGTGTGGGACAACTGCAAATAGTCACTCACGGGTAGGTGGTATTCACATCCAGCATGAAAAAGGGTTGGCATTGAGAAAAGTGGTGAATTGTCATCCAACATGAAAATGGGTTGGAACTGAGAAAAGTGGTGAATTCTCATCCAGCATGAAAAAGGGTTCTCACTGAGAAAAGTGGTGAATTATCATCCATCATGAAAAAGGGTTGGCACTGAGAAAAGTGACATTAGAGGAAATTTGGGGTCTAAAATGGGCCTTATAAGAAAACGTGCCAAAATAAGTTTTTGTGAGTTGGAATTCAAGAACCAATAGAATTTCAATAAAATAAGTCAACCATAATGGTTGAATTGACATATTTGTCATTAAAAAAAACTACTTTTTTTGTTCGTATTTTCGACATATCTCATTGTGTTTTTACTCAAATTTCGATCGGGAGATCTCGTTGGATGTGGAATTTGATTCCGCATCCAACGAGTTCTCCCGATCGAAATTTTAGTAAAAACACAGGGAGATATGTTGAAAATATGAACACAAAAAGTAGTTTTTTTCTTTCTTCCTCCAAAATTAATCAATAGTATTTTATTATTTTAACTATTATTTTATTATTTTAACTATTATTTTATTTATTTCAATAGTATTTTATTATTTTCCTTAGGAGGCCCATTTTAGACCCCAAAATTCCTCTAATGTTTATTTTCATCCAACGTGAAATAGGGATGGCATTGAGAAAGTAATGCACTCTTCTCTAGCATTAGAAGGGGCTATATTTGGAGATTTGTATGTTCTCCTCTAGTAAAAAAAGATTAGTCTTATTATTTAAGAACTAGGAATTATCCACTTGAGGTGACATGGTAGTGGGTAGTCACATGGTGATGTAATTTGTGCTCCTAGGGTACACTTATGAGATTATATAGATGTGACATGATGCTTTTTAAACGTACAACATCATGAGTCATTCTCCAAGCCAATATTGTGCAACAAGGATTGGGCCTCATGTGTTGAGGTAGAGAGACTTAGTTGGACTCAATAAATTAGAGTAGATTCTTAGGTTGGACCTAAGGATGACTAAGCATTTATTTATAAAGGTTATTCCTAATGTGTTGAGGTGAATGCTTTGATTTATCAAAGTAATTATGTTGTAAAGTCCTGTAGTACAAGGCTCAAGGCTTGTGTGTATATCAAGTCATGATTCTCATATGGACCTTGAGTTATAGTAGGTACCTATGGAGTGGACCTCTAGTTATAGAGATAGTTGATTCTCATGTGGACCTCCCATTATAGTAGATACCCATAGGGTGGGCCTCTAGTTATAGAGGTGTATTATTTTCATGTTGAAGCATCGACTATAGTTTGATGTATTAATAACCATGGTTACTTATTTATATTATATCTCCTTTAGATATTAGTTACCTCTAGAGTGAATTACTTTAGCATATGATCATTTGGTCCAGAGTAATATAATATGATCACATAATCATACAATTATTCTGAGTATAATATGATATGATAGATAATTAAAGTTAACACATATTGACCATGCAGTAAAGATAATAATAAAGAGATAATGCATGGAGAAAAAGAGAATTTGAATTTCCCATGAGATGACTAAGTGAACTTGAATTTGAGATTCAGTTAAAGCCACAATGTATGCTTTGGTTAATTAAAGAAGTCATAGTGGTCACTACAATGTAAATCAATTAGCATGATTCTGTTAATAATAGTTAACTAAGTGTTAATAAGGAATTACTATTTAACTAAAGTATTTATACTTTAGTTAAACTAAAATATGACACTTAAGTTAATCAAAATATGACACTTCAATTAATAAAGTGATTGCATGCTGACACTTAAGTTAGCATCCTAACTAAGTGGTCATGCATTCAGTCAGATGGTGAGTTCAACATGGAGTCAGTTAACCATTAGTTAATGTTAAAGATGAAATTTATAGTGCATATGTTATGCATGATGAATAATCTGATATACCATATTAATGATCCATGAAGACAATTCACAGTTTTTTTGTATGTATTGCAAAATTCGCATGCATCCATTCACTATTGTATGCATGGTAGTGATTTTGAATTTTCATTAATGTGATAGGAACATGGAAAGTTCATACATTTGATCTATATTTTCTATTTCTCATTGTTTGTAATGTCCCTACTTGGAGTTTTGGAGAAAATTACAAGTTGGGCAAATTCAAGCTTAACTAGTAATGACTCTAGGGGGGTCTAGCTGACACCAAATCGTATCTAATTTGGAATGAAATGGCATGGTTATTATTATCATATCCAAAAATTACATTTGAAAACTTTGATTTTGACTTAAATCCTCTACAACTTGGTTTGGGGCTAATGTCAGAAAATGCAAGTTTCCTATTAAAAAGTAGTAAACTAGTCTTTCTTTGTTTGGCTCCAAACACCACCAAAAATTTCCAAATTCCTTATGGGAGGACCCTATAGGATTTAAAACATCCTAAAATACCTCATACATGTTTGGGTACACAGGGTACTCCCAAAATACCGAACACCTTGAGCAACCGCTTCACATAAATAGATCACATATCAACACACCGATATTTGTCACGTGGTTAAAACCCTCGAGAGAGAAACAGTCCATGGCCAGTCAAATAGCTACTTGGAGAAATTTATTATGCAAAAGAAAGAAAGTTACATGAGCTTCTCATAATCGATCAACTACCTAAGGATCCTCTATGCTCTTTAAATAGAGTTCATAGACCAATCGGGTGTTAAGCCATGGATCAATGGTAGGTATGATCTAAGAGAAGTTGAACCGTTGGATCACTCTATGTCTAGAACATATCATGACCATTGGATTAGAATATTTACAAATGCATACTAAAGAAACACACTTTTACCTAACGGATATAAATTACACAAGTTGATCTTAACTAACTCCTAAGTGTCTAAATATCCTAACATCCCCCCCTTAAGAACAACTTGGGATAGGATTGAAGGATTTACAAAAGTGACACTATTAGGAGAAGGAAGGAGGAATTAGAGCCTATCCCCCCTTAAGGACACATTCCTGAACTCCTAACATAGACCAAAGTTTAGAAAACTTCGCTACTGTAAGAGACTTGGTGAAGATGTTTGCAACTTGATCATCTGTAGGGCAATAGAGAACTTCAATAACACTATCATGAACAAGATTTTTGATGAAGTGCATGTGTAGCTCAATGTGTTTGCTGCACTGATGTAGAACTGGATCTTTGGGAAGCTTGATGGCACTTTGATTGTCGCACCAAAGTGGAGTAGGCTGCTGTTGCTCGAATCCAAAATTTGAAAGGATCTGTCAAAGCCATAAAGCTTCCTGACTGGCATTAACTACGGCTCGATATTCTACTTTTGCTGAAGAAAGAGAAAGTTCTTGTTGTTTCTTACAAGCCCAAGTGATAGGTATAGATCCTATACTGAAAACATAACCTGCAGTAGACTTTCGATCATCAGGATTGTCAGTCCAATCTGAATCAGTGAAACCAACCAACAAAGGTTTCCCCAATGTACTATAATGAATCCCAAACTGAATTGTACCTCGAATATATCGAAGTATTTTTTTTGCTGCTTTCCAGTGAATTTCATGAGGAGTTTGCATATAATGGGCAACATGACCAACGGAAAAGGAAAGGTCAGGATGGGAATGATTCAAGTATAAAAGACTACCAACAAGCTAATGATACAAGGTGGCATCTAATTCAGGGGAAGTACAAGTGGCAGAAAGTTTGACTCCAGACTGGAAGGGAGAAGGGGCTGGTTTACAATCTTCCATGTGGAAGCAACAAAGAAGGTCACAAGCATACTTAGACTGGGAAAGAAAGATTCCTTCTTTGGTTTGCAAGACTTGGAGACCAAGAAAATAATGCAAATGTCCTAAGTATGACATTTCAAAATTTTGCTTAAGACTGGATTTCACATGGGTTATAAGTTTAGGGTCACTACCAATAAGGATAAGATCATCAACTTAAAGAACACGTATGATGAGATGGTTTCCTACTTTCTTGGTACATACATTGGGGTCAGAATGCATTTAGAAAAACCAGTGTCAAGGAGAAAGCTATCCATTTTTGCATACCAAGCTCTACGAGCTTGCTTAAGGCCATATAAGGATTTCTTAAGGAGGCAAACAAGGCTAGATTTATTCTGAACATATCCAGGAGGTTGTTCCATGTAAATTTCTTCATGTAAATCACCATGTAAGAAGGCATACTTGACATCCATTTGATGGACTTCCCATTTATGTAAGGCTGCAAGGGAAAGAACAAGGTGGATGGAGTTCATTTTTGCTACAGGGGCAAAGGTTTCATTGTAGTCAATCCCTTCAACTTGGGAAAAACCTTTGGCAACTAACCTTGCCTTAAGTCTTTCAACACTTCCATCTGATGCATACTTAGTTCTGTAGACCCATTTACATCTGACAAGTTTTCTTCCTTTTGGAAGAGGAACAAGATCCCAAGTATCGTTCGCCATTGAGGGACGATATTCTTCATCCATAGCTGCACCCCAATCTAGATTTCCTGAAGCTTCTGCAAAAGTTTCAGGATCATGATTCTCGGAAACTTTAGCCAAAAGAGAAGAGGCTTGCTGAAACTGAGAACGTGTTCGACATTGATCTCTAGGATCAACAGCAAGATCACCAACTGCTTCACATGTTGAACGAACCCATCGAGGAAGTATTGGTGTTGGTGCAATTGGAGGAACATGAGCAAGCGAAGGTGGATTTTCATCCTCACTGTCATCATCAGAAACTGGAGTTGGAAACTCGTTAAGGAAGCTGGAAGAAGAAAAAGAAGAAGGCACAATCGCTGAATCAGGCTCGCAGGATAAAGATGGCACACCCGCTAAGTTAGGCTCGCAGACCAAGAGATTTTCATTAAATTTAACATCTCTTCTAATGATTATATCATGCGAATGTGGCTGAAGAAGTCTATAACCTTTTACATCTTCAGAATATCCAAAAAATATGCACTTTTCACTTTTAGGCTGCAATGCTTGCCGTTTTTCATCCGGAATGTGAGCCCATGCTTCACAACCAAACACATGAAAGTGACTTACATTTGGTTTAATTTTACTCCATGCTTCTTCCGGTGTTATACGTTGTAAAACTTTAGTGGGTGTGTGATTAACTATGTAATTTGCACAATTTATGGCCTCAGCCCAATATTGAAGACTTAGTCCCTTAGATTGGATCATATAATTAGCCATTTCTTTTAAAGTGCGGTTCTTCCATTCAGCTACACCATTTTGTTGTGGTGTATATAGAACAGTGTGCTGTTGTTGGATTCCTTGTTCAGTGCATAAAGTAGTGAACTTGTTGTTAACATATTCTCCTCCATTGTCATATCTTAACTTAATAATTTGATGACCATATTGTTTTTCAACAAGGGCCTTGTAGGCCAAGAACATGTTAAATACTTCGCTCTTAAGTTTTAGGAAGTAAACCCAAGTGCATCTGGAGTAGTCATCAATGAAAGTTAAGAAATATTTGAAACCAAAAAACGATGCAGATGGAAGAGGACCACACAAGTCACTATGCACAAGCTCTAAAAGAACCGAGGCATGCCAAGAGGCATGTTTGTCAAAACTGTCCCAATGATGTTTTTTGAGTATACAACCGGAATAAACACCATCCTTGCAAGATACCATCGGAAGGCCAGTCACCATATTGTCTTTACATAGTTGTTGCAATGAGCGATAATTTAAGTGACCAAATCGTTCATGCCAAAGTTTGCTCAAGTTATCACTATGAGCAACAAAAACAGAAGGAAAAGGTGATGACCCAAAGTTGTTAAATTTGTACAACCTGGTAATATCATCAATAGTTCTAGTAGCAAGGACATTTTGAGGATTTTTAAAATCCTTGGTTACAACTTGGTGAGGTGTAAACGTCACAGTTTTACCTTCACTTGAATGAGTAATTTGATAGACTGATAAGAGATTGCAGGAAATTTTTGGAACACATAGTACATCACTGAAATGACCATTTTCTACTGGAACTGTTCCAGATCCTACAACACTTAGAGATATATCATCACCAACAAATATTTGTTTGGTGTTACATTCATGCATAGTAGAAAATATGGATTTATCCTTAGCCATATGATAATATGCTCCAGAATCAATGAGCCATTCATTTGAAGTAGAAGAAGAAGATGCAGTATAAGAGTAACCAGAAGCACAAAGTGCATGTCCATGAGAGTTAGATTCTGAAGATGAATCTAGGCTAATGTGGTGCTTCTTCATTGCTGCTTCCAATGCTACCATCTTCTTGAAACACTTAGATTCATCATGATTATATTTCCCACAAAAATTGCAATGACGCTCAGTCTTGTTTCCTTTTTGCTTGGATCCTTTGTCATTTTTTAAAGAAGGAGCTGACTGAGAAGGTTTGGGACCCTTGTTGTTTTTCTTATTATTGCGAAAATTCTGTTTCTTGGGAGGCTTGGACTTTTCTTTCTATTGGGACAATAAGGCTTTCCCAGATTTA
>LPNX011213240.1:42325-284694 GCA_001517045.1 Pseudotsuga menziesii | reverse complement strand
TTCTTTCCCTGAGGTTATCCTGAAAAGTCCCCTACTTCGCAGAACATCCTCCATACGAGATTTCCATGAGAAATAGTTAGAAATTGTAAGTATAATATCACAAAGGGCGGACATACTATAAAATAATGGCTGAAAGAACAGAAACTAACTATCTGGATGCAAAGAGCTTGAAAAAAATATGCGGTTTAAAAAAAAACGACACTTAAAACTGATTCTGGATGATGAAGTTATGCTTGATCAAAGAAAAAGTTGAAGATGTCCCCAATAGTGACATGGCAGATATTAACTTGACCAACTAAAAAAAGAAGCCCCCTCTTCCCAAGATCAACCTTTGACAATCACTTTTACAATAAAGTTGCTTTTATATGAATCACTTTTGTAGAATAGGTGATGTTCACTTTTACAATAATGTGACTTTTAAATAGTGCGGCAATAAATTAAAAGACTTAAGTGACTCACTTTTATTTTATTTTATTTATGTGAGATACACTTTTACAATAAAGTAACTTCAAAATAGAAATTGCATGCACTAAGAAGTAGCTTAATAAGACTTGAACTCAAGACCTATTAAGTAATAAAACAACTTTGGACCAAGTGAGCTAAGTTTAAAAGGTATGTAAAATAATGGAAAGAGGAAGGTTTTTTTCTTTTTTTCTTTTAACTCTTATCTCTCGTTCTCTGTGCTTGCTTTCTTTTCCTGCAAATCACAAAAAAAAAACAAAAACAAAAACAATTTTTTTTCCACATAATGGGGTTAGATATTGGTTAGCTTACCTGGAGAGTCTACGTTTTCAAATTTTCTCGCTATTTCTGATTTGCCATGATTGCACAAGGTGCACGACAAAGAGCATACGTAGCCAAGAAGACAAGAAAAAAAATCTTTCACTTACTGTTTCTGATTCGCCGCGATCACGCAAGGTGCACGAAAAAGAGCATACGCAGTCAGGGAAGGCAACAGTCCGAGAATAAAACAAAAAAGATCTAATAATAAACTGATAAAATATGAGAGATTTACAAAAAACAAATCTGTCACTATAACATTATACCTTCAGATTTTCCGAAATCGGTGTTTCTGGAGCAAACGGAAACAATTTTCAGTGAAATGAAAACTATTTCCCAATGGAAACAACGCTTTGGATGCAATGGAACAGCTCCCATATGCCAAAAATTCATAGAAAATATAGAACCAGAAACCCTTTCAAAGTTTCAGCAACACCGGTTCCAGATCCTGATCAAAATCGAAAGTGGCTCTTCATAAAAGCTCTGATACCATGTTTGGGTACATAGGGTACTCCCAAAAGACTGAACACCTTGAGCAACTACTTCACACAAATAGATCACAGATCAACACACCGATGTTTTTCACGTTGTTAAAACCCTCGAGAGGGAAACAGTCCATGGCCCCAGCCAAATAGCTACTTGGAGCAATTTATTATGCAAAAAAAAGAAAGTTACATGAGCTTCTCATAATCGACCAACTACCCAAGGACCCTCTATTCTCTTTAAATAGATATCATAGACCAATTGGGTTTTAAGCCACAGATCAATGGTAGGTATGATCTAAGAGAAGTTGAACCGTCGGATCACTCTATGTCTAGAACATATCGTGACCGTCGGATTAGAATATTTACAAATGCATACTAATGCATACTAAAGAAACACACTTTTACCTAACGGATATAAATTACACAAGTTGATCTTAACTAACTCTTAAGTGTCTAAATATCCTAACAATACACTAAATGGCAGAATCATAAAACTCATTTTGACATGTTATTCAAGTTTTCACAATGCTGGCCAATTTATAGCTTTGGACTAATGAAACCCAAGTTGATACAAATACACCCAAATAACTTCAAATTCCATATGAAATGGATTGATGGTTCTTAGGAAAAAAAATTAATATTATGAGTTATCATACACTTTCCAAATTCTTTTGAAAATTTTCTTTTACCTTATGTAAAGAAGGACAAAAACACTAGGAAAATCGATGTTAAAACCCCTAAGGGTAGATGACACTTTTGGCTCTCCAAATGTAGTATGACCCTCCCAACTTTTAGAACATATTATGGGGATGAATATCAGACATACATTTCTATCATTATTCGTGGTTATTATTCGTTTCAAACTGGTTATGAGGCACAACATAGTATATGGTAACTTTCAGTGAATTTGCTTAAGGGGAAATGGTATTAATAGCTCGAGTTTGAATCATGAAAAGTATATTGGATGGTTCATATAATTACATGACATATAAATACCATAAAAAAATTCATATGGATTCCCAAAAAACATTGAACGTCATATAAATTCCTTCATACAAATCTGATATACAACTCATTCAAAGTGGAATCCAAATACATAAAAACTAGTCATACAAGAGCATGGGAATGCAAGACTTTCACAATGGAGTTTCTTGGATTTTGAGATAAAGAGAATATGTTCATGAAAGTATAAATTCATCCATAATTTATAGCTTCCACATAATCATCAAACTCAAATAAAATTCCTCATACAAATTTGATATACAACTCTTTCAAAATGGAAGCCAAATACATGAAAACTAGTCATTCAAGAGCATGGGAATGCAAGCATTTCACACATGGATTTCTGATATTTTGACTTAAAAAGAATATGGAAATAAGAGTACATATCCATAAATCATATACCAAATCTTGGGCATCAAATATACTCATAAAAGTACAAGCACCACTCCAGCAAGTGCGCCATCAACAAGAGAGTGTGGGGGAACTAGGAAGAAGGAATGCGAGAATAAGGAGATAGATGAAAATTCAAAGTGCATGGACCTTAAAAATACAACTAAAAAAAATTAATTCATCTAAAATTAGAGGTATGAATTTCCTCTCCATAAACCAGTAAAGGAATCCAACTCCCTCGAAATTGGTTCACAAGCACGGAGAGTGAACACTCATCGTGCAACGAACAAGCAAAAGATATACAAAATGATAAAGGCCTATTAAAAAATGATAAAAATCCATTCTCATTCCTTGTGACATACTTTTATTAACTTCATGAGGCCTCCTAAGGTCTAATTTCCCTTTATGGGCTTCCTCCAACTCATCTTATTGGTTTAGTAACTCCTATGGAACTTGTCTTCCTCTTCATGCTCCAATTCTTTCCCCAATTTGAATGGCTGCATCTTACTCCCAAATGCGCCCTCTTGGTGGATATTTTTATCCCAGTGATGTCATATTTGTCATAGTTCTGCAATAAGGTCTGAATTTTTCCTACTTGTCATAGAATCTTTAATCATTTATTGCCATAGAGTGCATGGAATCTCCTTCCAAGTGGCATACGATATCTTCTAGTCTCTTCCTCTTCCATGGGAGTTACTCTCTTTTACTAATTAAAATTCCTTGGCTCCTAATATTCTATTTTGAATCACACCACCCTCCAATAATATTATATTCCCCATGGATTTGAATTTGGATGAATATCATGCCAAGTGTGTGGGGAATCTAGTCACCCAAAGGCTCCACAAGATTCCAAGTGTCTTCATGAACCCATGCCACCTTATTTTCTTAGAATTTATCATTTATATGACCCATTCAAATGTGAATATGGTAAAATAAATTCCTTTTGGTTCCCATATCCCCCTATTACAAAATTTATGTCTCCATCTCAACTTAGGAACTAGTAGGTTGGTGAAACATTATTTGCAAGTAGTCTTATTTGGATGGGGACATGACATTGTTCTCTCATATCTAGAACTTGGGGGGGGTGAAAGGAAATATTCTATTGTGTAAAACTCATTCTCTCCAATATATCATAATTATACTCTGAAGAATTGTTGGGTTTTTCATCCTCATTATTTTGAGGGTTTTCCTAGGGTACATCTTTTGTTGTGAATCAATTACCTGTGTGATTGAATTCTCTATTGATTCCAGTATTCATTACTTATTCAATTAAAGTTTTAAAGTTCAAATATCATCATATTTTCTCAAAAAGTAACAATGACAGATAGTCTCTTGGTGACATAATTTGTGCTCCTAGGCCACACTCACGAGATATAGTGCGATAACATAGGTAGTCACCTAGTGACATAATTTGTGCTCCTGGCTTGTTCCCACTTGATGGATTTCTCATAGAGAACGTCTTATGCTGTATAGATTCGAGAGATTTGAATATTCAATGGTCTGATTACAAAGTTGCATCAACTATGATGATGATGATGATCGTGGTGGAAGAATACATTCCTTGTTAAGAGGAAGTGTTGAAGATTGTCTAAGTTCTTGTATTCTTGATGTATTATTATTGTACTTCCTTCAATGGATATTATTATTGCAAATGATCATGTAAATAACCTTAAAAGAATTAATGTAAGCCGTACTAGTTGAGTTGGCCCAGAAGAATCCAAGAAAAGCATGTAAATGATATTATATTGTATCCTAGTTAAGTCAACCCAGTTAGGGAAGTCAAGTTGGCCCCATAAGGAAAAGTCAGTTGGAAATTAAGTATAAATAAGGGAGACTCCCTTCCCATTTGGACACATCAAGAAAGAAAGCATGTTCACTACAGAGATAAGAAGAACAAGCTCAGTAGAGAAGGAAGAGTAGTTACATTGTGAAGATATCTTATTCTTGGGTTTTCTATCTTAGCTTATTCTCAGAACCTTTGTGGAAGATCCTTTAGCTCTTGGATTGTACTAGAAGACATTGTACATACTGACAAATCTATACTGAAGAAGGTTGTTGAGTTTTCTTTCCTTGAAGGGTTTCTCAAAGAAAAATATTTGTGTACTTTTGTTTTGATGTGCTTGTCTTTCTTTCATTGATCCTATTGCATATGGTTATTGTGATATAGTGCAAATTGTTTGAAGATCTATTATAACCATCATTAAAGTATAAAATTCTAATCATAACTTCAATAGGAAAAACTACTTCATAAAAATATGATGTAAAACTAATTAAATATGATACCACCACTTTGATTTTAGTCCCACCTCCACCACAATAACAAACAATTATAGTCATAGTCTATCTACTAATCTTATTATGAACAACCCATTTCATAAGATGTCAAATCCAAAATTAATCAACACAAGATGCCTCCACTTTCATCATAACCCAATCTCCATCACAATAATAGGTATAGAAGATAAACAAAACCACATATTTAAGACATCCCAAATAATATTTAATCTTCTAAATTCCAAAATTGTTGTTTAACAACTAACCTCATACAAAACTAGTATATACTAATTACCACCACTTTCATCCAAATTGAAAAAAAAAATACCATGAGCCATACCTATCATTAATCCTTTATTTAAATATTATTCCAAATCGTTCCCTAATAGAACAAAATACAACGAAGTGAGCCAAAATACCAACAAGACCTAACACCATTGGCTTCACCTCCATAACCTAACACGATCGACTTCAACTACGTAAGATCATGAATAAAAAAAAGTGGAGACCTAAGAAGAAAAGCAAATGATACACAAGACGACTATATTGGTTGTGCCAGAGGCGCTCTATAGCCCAGTATGGGGGAGATCTTGTAACGTGATGTAACGTTACTAACGTTTTTAACATGTCAGAAAAAAATAATAGTTATAGTGAATATTATGGGAGAGATCTTGTAACGTGATGTAACGTTTATAACATGTCGGAAAAAAATAATAGTGATAGTGAATATTATGGGAATAAATTTTTTAATAGGAAAAAATAAAACAATCTAATACAAGGGAGATGTTATAAAATTCCTACCTAACAAAACAATAAAAAAGTAAACATGTGGGTCAAGAAAAAAACACAAAATTGAATTATCCGCAAAAAATGTTGGCCTTGCACATGGTTTTAAAACCATGTGCAAGGCCTCCTAAACAACCCATGGTTTTATTGTACATGGTTTAGGAGGGCCTTGCATATGGTTTTAAAACCATGTGTAGGGAAATGATGCAATGTTCATTCCTAACAAAATAAAAAATAATAAAAAATATTATATGTCTGCCATAAATAATATTAAATATTAATAATAACAATATTATATGTGGACCTTGAATAAAAAGATGTGTCTTTTGGTTTGAATCAAATCAATGGATACCTAAGAGGAGGTTTGCAACCCTAGATATTTGATCCATCTCGGCGCTTGATAGAGCCTAGGATTTGTATCTACGCTGGTGGTAAACTCAAGTAATGCCACAAACCTCTCCATCAATGGTTTAAATGATCCGCCACAAACCTCTCCATCAATGGATTAATTGATTTACAATAATCTTAGTTTTTAACTATTTGAGGAAACCAATTGTAAGGATAAAACAGATACTTTGTTTTCGAATGGTTCTTTGGACAATATCAACTCATTGAAATTTTGGTGTCATCATTTCCCATAAAGGTTGTGTCATTATTTCGTTATCTAAAGCTAATGGTAGTTAAAGGGATGTATTTGAGTGCTTGTCGATAACATGGAATTAAATTGAATGATCAAATGCATGACTCTGAAATGACGTTACGCAAAACCATGGCTCGTGATTGAATCCAAGTACCATGGCAGATTTTTTTCATTTGATACTTGAGGCTCCATGCAGTGCCTTGCTAGACTACAAGAGTCCCCAGACAACTCCCTTGTGGAGAAATCGGAGTCCCCAGACAACTCCCTTGTGGAGAAATCGTTTGATTGGTTTCACAAAAGGACAAAAAATTACTCTTCCATCGACTTCACACTTTTGAACTCAGTTTTGAAGTTGAACATTTTTATTGAGCTATGTCTAATTATTGCTATGTCGAGAATGTTGGGGTGGACTATCATTTATGCTTTTTCATCTACGGATGAGAATGAGACAAGTGTATTGTCCAGATTGATTCTATGGGCTTCGTCCAAGATTAAATGAAAATAAGACAAGTGTACTTTCCAGATTGATTCTATGGGAGTCCTCCAAAATTAATAATAAATAATTTCAAGAAAATAAAAAATAGCTTAATTAACATGTGATAAGTACAATTAGTGATAGTTGTAAAGACTAAAATTAATTTTCAACCATTCGATTATTAGATACAACTATGAGCTTATTAGATACAACTATTACCTTAACTCCAATGATTCTATAACTATTAGCTTAACTTCAACTATAATCACAGTTATATTCTATAAGTATTAGCTTAACTATTAAATACAACTATTAGCCTAACCCCAATGATTCTACAATTATTAGTTCAACTTCAACTCTAATCACTTAAGACTTAGTCCAACTAAATTTGGCATTTAGGAGTCTAGCTAATATGCAGTCATGTAAGAGTATTGTTCATAATAAAATAGTTCGAAGTCCTAATAAACTCCTCCAAACTCCTAATAAACTCCTGCATTTCGTAGTTGGGAATCTTTCTAATATACAATTTGCATTACATGTTTAGGTTTTCCATATAAATATAATTAGGTTTTCGATTATTTTTAAAGGAGGTTAGTCTAACTCATAATTAACAATTTAAAAAAAATAGATTAGTTAACATCTGATAAGTACAATTCGTGATAGTTGGAAAAAGCATACTCCAACTTCAACTATTTGATTATTAGATACAACTATTCAATTATTAGTTTAAATGCATTAATGATACAACTATTAGCTTAACTTCAACTCCAACCATGACTTTTACTTGAATTGCAATTTCCAATATAATTATTAGCAAAATACATTGATGATACAACTATTAGCTTAACTTCAACCCCAATCATGACTTTTACTTGAATTGCAATTGCCAATATATTCACTTTTAAATTAACTATTAGATACAACTATTAGGTTAATTCCAATGATTCTACAATTATTAGTTTAACTTCAACTCTAATCACAGTTATATTGGATAAATATTAGATTAAATCCAATGATTGTACAACTATTTGCTTAACTTCAACTCTAATCATGGTTATATTGGATAACTATTAGATACCTATTAGATTATTCCAATAGTGATACAACTGTTAAATTAAATTTAGATGAACTCCATCTCTTAGCATGAGAAGTTCACATTGATTGCAGTGAAACCATGTAATGTGCAACTTATGTGATAGTTGAACTCCATCTAGCAGTTGTGAGTCAAGTTAATGTGCATAAGGCTTAGTCTAAGCTTTATATAAACCTTTAAATTAACTATTAGATACAACTAATAGCTTAACTTCAATGATGATACAACTATGAGCCTAACTTCAACTATGAGCTTAACAACCATAAATTAAGTGGTTGTTATATTTGCTTAACTATTAGATACAAGTAATTGAAACATTCTTTAGTAAAAAAACATTATCAATATGTCAAATATATACCTCTCGGCATATTTCAAACATATTAATCTTATAAATATGGTTGTTGTTAGATGAGAATACAACGTGTGTTATACATCCTCACTATTTATTTTCAGACAAACGCTAATCTCACCCACTACCAATAATTGTTTTTACCAGGAACCAATGAGAAATTATTGAGAATACAATGTGTGTTAGGCATCCTCACTACTTAATTTCAGACAAACCTAAATGTCACACACTATCATCAATTGTTTTTCCCAACAATCACTTGAATTGAATCAGAAGGTGAGCTCCTCCATTCCCTCTAGATGCACTTAGAGTCCTTTTGTGAAGAACATAAGAACTATTTCTACCCATCTATCTACCTCAATATTCCACTATCACATTAGTTTTAGCTCAGACAACACTGAGAGACCATGCAACAATTTATTAAAGTCTTTATTTTCCTTATAGATTTGTATTCAACTCCAAAATCATGTTTATTAGCTTTTAAACAAGATGAAGTTTCTATGTTTGAAAGTAATACTCTACACCAAGGATTCGAACATGTATTTACCTTTGAATACAAATTTCAATATCACTCCATTTTTTCTTCCCTGTTAAACCCTAATTTTTTTCTAACCCCAAAGTCTAGATGCTCCCACTAGCCCTAGACACTCTTCACCTCCCCCAAAAACTCTAAGTTCACCTCTACTCAAGCCACTATAGAAAAATATTACCAATTTCTCTTTCATTGCACTAAGAGCTACTATGTCATAAATTCTATGGTCCTTAATTACCCTACCCATTTCAAATCCCTATTTATTGAGCACTTATACCTTAACTTCCTCTCCTCCAACTCCAAAAGTGATATTATTACCCAACCCTAGCATGCATACTTAATGTGCAAAGGATGGAAGCAGATCAAAAGATGGAAAAGATTAAAGATGGTCTTGAATATATGAAGGGGGTGATTCTAAATGAGATAAGACAATCCTTTATCCCTAATTCACCTCCTTGAGAAGAAGATAAGGAGATAAAAAGTATACGGTCACAACCATATATTCAAAAATTTGAAAAAGAATTAGACAACAAGAGGTTTTAGTTCTGACACTTAGTCATTCAACACTCCATTATCCACATCATCATGGGTTCAACTCAAGACCAATGCACTACTTCATTTCCAATATTGAAATGAGAAAGTTTGATGGCAATGATTCAATAACATGGAATAGAGTAACTATTTTTTCTACACCAATTGCCAACTTTACAAAAGGAAATTATCGTGTCTTTTTATTTAGAACCCGATCAATTTGTGTGGGACCAATGGCTTTGTGACTGTAAAAAGGACTCTATTGTCTCTTGTTCTATGTTTAGAGATGCATTGATAACGCATTATAGGGATATTAAGAGAAATTCCTTATGTACCCAATTTCAATAGTGGAGTCTTAGAGTGAAGAACATTTCAGAGGATAATTTGTTCGATCTCTTTATGGAACTTTTAAAAAAAATTGAAAATAAAAATAGAGTTACTAGAAGGGTTGTTACTAAAACCTATAGAGAGGGAAATGTTTCCTCCCCCAACCTCAGGAAACTGACAAGGTTTAATCCTTAGTGAGTGGATGAAAGAAGACAAAATGGACCATGTTTCAATTGTAACAACATGTACATTAAGGGGCATAAGTGTAGTAAGAATAAGTTATTCTACATAGATTATGAAGATCAATAATACCCAAAACTAGAACATTATCAAGAGGTAGAGATAGAAGATACTACTCCAACCATATCTTTCCATGCATTGGCCAAAATTATCACTCAAATTCTTAGGATAGAAGCATATATACAAAAAATTGGTAATAATGTTGATTGATTTTGGTAGTACCCATAATTTGATTAATTGAAAAATATCCAATTTAGTTCGCATTTGTTTTATATATCTAGCACCCAAATTTCAAGAAATGATTTTCTATAGAGGAACCATAAATTGTTCAAGAAAGTACAATAATATTAAGCTTACTACGAGGGAGTATTTATTAGATATTCCAATGATTGCAATCTAAATTTGTAGTTTTGATGTTATGCTAGAAGATAATGGATACAATCATTGGGAGCAATGGCTCTTATTTTTTAGTAAATTTCATGAGATTCTATTTAGAAGGAAAGAAATTTGGACTCGAGGGTATTTGAAGGAAACCCTCTAAAGTGATAAACACTAAAAACATGACAAAACTGCTAAAAAAGGACACCAAGGTGTAATTGTAGAATTGTTATCACTAGATGTTCAAGCATCTATATCCTATATTCTAGTGGATATCCCTAAAGTTATTGACAATCATTCTAGGGTATTTTGAGAGATGCCTAAAGTTACTCTACATACTCAAGATCATGGCCATGCTATTGACTTGCAACTAGGAAGTGTGTCACTTGACATCAGATGCTACAAGTCCCCATATGCACAAGATAGTGAAATTAATAATATAGTTCATGAAATGTTAGATGAAGGCATAATTCAACCTAGGAAAATATCTTTCTCTGCACCAATGGTGATGGTTTACAAAATGAAGATTTGTGGTGTATGTGTCCAAATTATAGAGAGATCAATAAGCTGGAAAATAAAAATAACTTTCCTATTCATGTTTGATGAATTATTAGATGAATTACATTGAGAAATTTTCTTTACCAAGTTGGATCGTCATTCCAGATATCATCAAATCAAAATGAGGAAAGTCGTCATTCTAGAAATAGTTTCCAAAACAGATAAAGGTCATTATGATTTTTTGGTGATGTCCTTTGGCCTCACCAATGCTCCTTCCACATTTCAAAGCTTAATGACTTGTATTTTTAAATCCTTTCTTAGAAAAATTGTGTTATCATTTTTTGATGATATATTAATTTATAATAAATATTGGCAAGAGTATGTACATGTTGACATGGTATTAAAATTATTACAGGAGCATCGACTATATTCTAAGCGTTGTAAGTGTGCCTTTGGGGTTCAAAATATGGAATAGTTGGTTCATATTTATCTCACAAATACTAAAGCCATCATGGAATGGCCTATTGCTAAAACCATTAAGAATCTTATAGGATCCTTAGGACTGATAGCCTACATCTGCAAGTTTGTAAAGATTTATGGTCAAGTAGAGGGACCTCTAACAAGATCATTAAAAATGGAGGCATTTTGACGTTGGACACAAGAATCAACCAAATATTTTGAAAAAACTTAAAGTGTCTATGTGTGCAACGGTTGTATTAGCGATGCATGACTTCAATTTTTTTTATATTATGGAATGTCATGCCTCAGGAAATGGTATTGATGTAGTTTTAATGCAATAAGGAAGACCCTTTTACTTTAAAAGTTGCCAACTTACAGGAAAAAAATTACTCCAACAAATCTATGAAAAATAAATGTTGACCATCCTGCATGCAATAAAGAAATGGTGTCCTTTCCTAACAGGAAGACACATCAAGGTCAAAATAGATCATGAAAACACTAAGTATTTTTTGGAACAATGATTATATTCAAAAGAGCAACACAAATGGGTTATAGGGATGTTAGGTTGTGACTTTGAAATTATCAAGGCAAAACAAAATATGGTGGAAGATGCACTTTCAAGAAAAGAAGATGGCATAGTGGGATTACTTGGTCTTATTTCAATTATGCATTTAGACTAGGTGGAAGAAGAAATAATGGAATGGGAATAGGATCATAAGGAGTGTAAGATAAATCAACTATTACAACTACATGAGGACCCTAGTTCATTAGTTAAATTTATGTGGAATCTCAACTCAAACATAAAGTTCTTTTGGAATTGCACATTTCTTTTATAGGAGGACAATTAGGGTTCTTGAAAACTTACCATGGGATCAAAAAGGATTTCT
The DNA here is from genome assembly GCA_001517045.1 of Pseudotsuga menziesii. Classification (NCBI taxonomy): domain Eukaryota; kingdom Viridiplantae; phylum Streptophyta; class Pinopsida; order Pinales; family Pinaceae; genus Pseudotsuga; species Pseudotsuga menziesii. The sequence continues at coordinate 272,568 of LPNX011213240.1, read as the reverse complement.
TTGGGTATGTATTAAAATAATGTCCAAAATCTTGTGGAAAAATGTTTGGTTTTCCAACAGGGATGATTTTAAGAACCCCCCCTACATTTATATGTATAAAAAATGGGTGAATCTCCCTGATATATAGGAAAATTTGAAGGTAGTTTTATCGATACTATAATATTTATATATAAAAAATTTGGAGAATATTTCATTTACTATATAATGCTTTAAAATCTTGGTGAATCTTTCACTAAATTATAAGATATTGTAAAATCTTGGCAAACATTTCACTACACTAAAAAAATTGTAAAAACTAGCGAATCTTTCACGTATTTATAAAATATTTTAAAACATTGGCGAGTCTCTTTCCAAGAAGATTATCCATATATTTGATTCCTAAGAAATCACAATTCATTGTGTTTTCAGTTTTCCTTCTAATAGGTTTCTCTTCGTATTATTTCAATTCTTTCTCACACTAATTCTCGTACAATCACCCAAATCAACCAATACTAAATTGAACAACCTAATTGTTGAACATGTTATGTAGCTTCTTTTTCACTAAATCATATTAATTCTACTTGCTAATTCAATCTTCAAGAAGAATTACTACTGATTCAATCTTCAATAATAAATCACTCCTTGTGGAAAAATGAAATCACTCTATCTAGAATGGAAATATAGAACTGTTCATAAAGATAAGCATACATATTATTTTTTGCAAGAAGTTAAATCCTATAAGTTATTTTTTATTATATAGGATCTTTATCTGAAAGAATAACAAGTACGTGAATATTCATAAGATATAAAAGATACACGAGACACAAATATTTTCACCAGGGAAACCATAAATGAGAAACCCTGCAAACTTCCTTAGAATAGTAAGATGATCAAAAGAAATAATAAGAAGTATTCAACAACTATCCATCTCTCGTCCTCTCTCTCTCTCTCTCATGCGAACTTGAGAGTGTGAGGTGTGTATAAATGAGGGAGAGAGCCTCCCTATTTTACCCTTTCAAGTCACTGACCAAACATAAGACTGGGGCCCACATGTCTTCCCTAACATGTCTGAATTCTCCTAGAGAGACTCGAAATACAAATTACATGATGCTACATTGAGGACTATTGCCCCGAATTACAACAGAGGTTGTACCTAAAGTTAGACACCGTTAAGACATCTCGCAAGGGGGTAAACACATCCCCAATGGGGTTACAACATCATACAATGATAATTAAATCCAATCAAGAAGTTAAATACATTGATGATACAACTATTAGCTTAACTTCAACTCCAATCATGACTTTTACTTGAATTGTAATTGCTAATATAATTATTAGAAAAATACATTGATGATACAACTATTAGCTTAACTTCAACCCCAATCATGACTTTTACTTGAATTGCAATTGCCAATATATTCACTTTTAAATTAATTTTTAGATACAACTATTAGCTTAACTCCAATGATTCTACAATTATTAGTTTAACTTCAATTCTAATCACAATTATATTTGATAAATATCAGATTAGCTCCAATGATTGTACAACTATTAGCTTAACTTCAACTCTAATCACGGTTATATTGGATAACTATTAGATAACTATTAGATTATTCCAATAGTGATACAACTATTAAATTAAATTTAGATGAACTCCATCTCTTAGCATGAGAAGTTCACATTGATTGCAGTGCACTTGGGAGTCAAGTTAATGTGCATAAGGCTTAGTCTAAGCTTTATATAAACCTTTAAATCAACTATTAGATACAACTAATAGCTTAACTTCAATGATGATACAACTATGAGACTAACTTCAACTATGAGCTTAACAACCATAAATTAAGTGGTTGTTATATTGGCTTAACTATTAGATACAAGTAATTGACACATTCTTTAGTAAAAAAAACATTATCAATATGTCATATATATACCTCTCGGTGTATTTAAAACATATTAATATTAGTAATATGGTTGTTGCTACTTGAGAATACAACATGTGTTGTACATCCTCGCTATTTATTTTCAGACAAACCCTAATCTCACCTAGTATCAATAATTTTTTGTACCAACAATCAATGAGAAATGATTGAGAATACAATGTGTGTTAGGCATCCTCACTACTTATTTTTAGACAAACCCAAATCTCACCCACTATCAATAATTGTTTTTCCCAGCAATCACTTGAACTCAATGAGAAGGCGAGCTCCTCCATTCCTTCTAGATGCACTTAGAGGCCTTTTGTAAGTAACTTAAGAACCGTTTCTACCCATCTATATACCTCAAAAATCCACTAGCTCATTACTTTTAGCTCAGACAACACCGACATCCCATGTAGTAATTTATTAAAGTCTTTATCTTCCTTATGCACTCGTATTCAGCTCCAAAATCATGTTTATTAGCTTTTATACAAGATAAATTTTCTTTGTTTAAAAGGAATACTCTACACCAAGGATTCAAACATGTATTTACCTTTGAATGCAAAGTTCAATATCACTCTATTTTTTCATCCCCGTAAACCCTAATTTTTTTTTGCTAATCCCAAAGTCTCAATGCTCCCACTAGACCTAGAAACTCTTCACCTCCCTCAAAAATTATAAGTTCACCTCTACTCAAGCCACTATAAAAAAATATTACCAATGTCCCTTTCATTGCACTGAGAGCCACTATGTCGTAAATTCTAGGGTCTTTAATTACCTTATCCCTTTAAAATCCATATCTATTGAGCACTTATACCCTAACTTCCTCTCCTCCAACTCCATAAGTGATATTATTACCCAAACCTAGCTTACTTAATGTGCAAAGGATGGAAGCAATCGATCAAAAGATGGAAAAGATGAAATATGGTCTCGAAGATATGAAGGAGGTTATTCTAAATGAGATACTAGACAATCCTTTATCCCTAATTCACCTCCTTGAGAAGAAGATAAGGAGAGCAAAAGTATATGGTCACAACCATATATTAAAAAATTTGAAAAAAATTAGACAACAAGAGGTTTGATTTCCGACACTTAGTCATTCAACACTCCATTATCCACATTATCATGGGTTCAACTCAAGACCAAGGAACTACTTCATTCCCAATATTGACATAAGAAAATTTGATGGCAATGATTCGATAACATGGAATATATTCTAGATAGAGTAACTCTTTTTTCTACACCAATTGTCAACTTTATAAAAGGAAACTATCATGTCTTTGTATTTAGAACTCGATCAATTTGTGTGGTAGCAATGGATTTGTGACTATAAAAAGGACTCTATTGTATCTTGGTCTATGTTTACAGATGCATTGATATCACATTATAGGGATATTAAGAACAATTCCTTATTTATCCAATTTCAATAGTGGAGTCTTAGAGTGAAGAACATTCCAGAGGATAATTTGTTCAATCTCTATATGGAACTTGAAAAAAAATGAAAATAAAAATATAGCTACTAGAAGGGTTGTTACTAACAACTATAGAGAGGGAAATATTTCCTCCCCCAACATCAGGCAACTGACAAGGTTTAATCCTTAGTGAGCAGATGAAAGAAGAGAAAATGGACCATGTTTCAATTGTAACAACATGTACAATAAGGGGCATAAGTGTAGTAAGAATAAATTATTCTACATAGATTATGAAGATGAATAATACCCAAACTTAGAACGTTATCAAGAGGTGGTGCTAGAAGATACTACAACCATATCTTTCCATGCATTGGCCAAAATTATCACTCCTCAAATTCTTAGGATAGAAGCACATATAAAAACAATTAGTAACAATGTCGATTGATTTTGGTAGTACCCATAATTTGATTAATTGAAAAATAGCCGATTCAGTTCTCATTTTTTTTATATATCTAGCACCCAAATTTCAAGAAATGATTTCAAATAGAGGAACCATAAATTGTTGAGGAAAGTACGATAATATTAAGCTTACTACGAGGGAGTATTTATTAGATATTCCAATGATTGCAATTTAAATTTGTAGTTTTGATGTTATGCTAGGAGATAATGGCTACAATCATTGGGAACAATGGATCTTATTTTTCAGTAAATTTTCATGAGATTCTCTTTAGAAGGAAAGAAATTTGGACTCGAGGGTATTTTAGGGAATCCCTCTAAAGTGATAAACACTAAAAACATGACAAAACTACTAAAAAGGGACACCAAGGTGTAATTGTAGAATTGTTATCATTAGGTGTTCAAGCATCTATATCCTATTTTCTAGTGGATCTCCCTAAATTTATTGACAATCATTCCAGGGTATTTTGAGAGATGCCTAAAGTTACTCTACATACTCAACATTATGGCCATGCTATTGAATTGCAACTAGGAAGTGTGTCACTTGACATCAGACCCTACAAGTACCTGTAGTGAGAATTTCTCCTCACTACAGGGGTTGGAATGGCTCCCTTGTGCCTATAGGGCACAAGGGTAGGTTCCTACCCTTATAAAACAGTAAAAAATAGAATGATAAATGGTAAAAACAGAGCTGCGAATTGAAACTAAGATAATCTAAGCAAAACTTAGTAAATGGCAACTACTGTAAACTAAATCTAAGAGCTAATAATAGAAAGAAAGATGGAGATGCAGCCCTTGTGAATGCCTGTGCACACAATGGGTTAGGGTTCCGCCTCCAAAACCTGCAAAATAAACCTAAGCTACTAAACCTGCAAACAATGGCAATGAAAAACCTGCAAATAGAGATGAGGGTTAGAAAGTAAAAACAATAAAACAAAACATAAAAAGAGATTATACCTCACTTAGGTGGAAATGGGCCACCATGCCCTAGCTCATGGGAGCACCTCTCTCTTGGTTGGGAAGCAATGGATTGATGAGATGGAGATGGAGGAGAGGGAGAGTGGATGGTTTGAGAGCAAGAGGTCTGAAAGCATCCACGGGCAGCATAACAATAGGAAAGTGAGGAGTGTTTTGAGAGTGACCCCCCACCCTCCTTTTATAGTTTTTCCAAGGGGTTTTAGGGTTTTAAGCCCTTGGTCAAGGCTTTAGACCCTTTTTTGGGTCTTTAGCCCCTTCCTCCCTAACTGTAGCCCCTTTCAGGGTTTTAGCCCCTTTTTGAGGGCTTTAGCTCCTGGGGGTCTATTTTGGGATCTTTTTTGGGGTTTTTAGCCCTTTTCTTCATCCTTGGGCTCTTTTGGAGGTGTGGGGGTCAAATGGAAGGTCTTATGGAGTGAAATGAGTGTTGTGAGATGGTGTCCTTGGGTGGTGTAGGCCATGGAGAGCTATGTGGGGGATTTTTGGGTTAACAAATTGTCCCCTGATGTGTGAGGGCAGGAGCTCAACGTATGTCCGACGAACATCATAGGATTTGTTGTCAAGAGGTGGTGCTTTCGGGGATGGGGCATGGTGGCTTTTGGTTTTGTATTAATTTGGTTCCCATCAATGGGTGAGATACAAAAAATGTGTGACATATATATGGATGAGGTGGGCATTCCCATCCTTGTGACAATGTAAAAAGAATCATTTGATCTATGCTCTAAAATACAAGAACTGATCGTATACAACTGATGTTACAATGTTGGTTGCCTCTCATGTGAGGCTGAATACAATATTGATTTGGTACATTGGACCCATGGCATTCATGGAATGCTATATCTTCATGACTGATGGTCTGCTGGATCTGGAATGGTACATAGCTGTATGGACTCGATGATTGAGAGTCAGAGTCTGTGTGGTACAAGTATGTTGTATCACTCATAAAGGTATGTCGAAGCATTGCTGGGGCTTCTGATCGCTGTCCCCAACGTAACCCAGAAATCACAAGGGACATAACCTGTTTAGGTCCCTTGAGTGGACTCACCGATGTGCTAGAGTCAGGTGACATCTGGGGTCTTCAACCAAGTATTGTGTGGAACAAACCCTGTACGAATCTCAACGGTGCGATGATGGAGTTGAAGTCAAGCATGTGAGAAACAACCATCCCAAGAGGCACTAAGGACTCCTCTTAAGTGGTCCAAGGAACTCGCCAATGATGTCAATGAAACCAAGGTACAGGGACCTCTGGGTCTATCCTTTGGAATATGTGTGTTGGCGTTGACAGAGGGAGACTTGCCCCTGGTCAAGGTGATGATGTTTCCTTGACCAAGAGTACGAGGGATAACCGAAAGATGTGAAGCATTCCGCGAATTGACTCACTAAAATGGGGGGGAGGGGAGGGAAGGGAAAAAACTGAACAGGGGCAGGGGGGGAGTGGGAGACTCAAAATTCCTTTGTTTAGAGTATGGTGGCAGGGCGGACCAGGCAGCACATGAAAATTAACTCATGGGAAAGGGATCATAGCTATAATACCAGGAATGTTGCTGAAGATGGAAATACTTGGAGGAGGTGGACAATTTTGATACTAATGGGTTCCAAGGAAGACACATTGCAGAGTACTTTGAACAAAGGTGACCCAATGTGGGGATGCTGCCAAACTATTTTCTGTGGGGTGGTGTTTAGGGACACCGTTGTGGTATGATCTCATGAATTTTTGGTGATCACGAGAAGGTAAGTGCTCGATGGTGCTTTACATTTTAGAGAGTCTGAAAGTACGAAGAAGACTCCAGTGGGGGATATTTTTCATTGGTAGTCTCCTATGCCCAAAAAAGGATAAAAGTACACATAGGAGAGCTCGCCCATTTTGGAGGGGATGAGAGACTTCTTTACCGTTGGTAGTCCAATCAGGCCAAAAAAGGTTAAACCTATACTAACTGGATGGTCATTCAAATACTTTTACAAGCATGAACGAAACCAAGTTTGCTCGGCAATATTTTCTTGTAGAGACGGTTGGAAGAGAGCTTAACGACAACCGGTGGTGAGATTTTTTTGTAAAGTGTGGCCCCTCTGCCTGAGAAAGCACAAAAGTATGCAGAGGGGAATGGTCTTGGCTTAAGTGTGCCAAGGAGGTCCTTTTCATGAAATGGTCTACATGGTCCACAAAAGGAGGCAAACGATGCGATGTAGACACCCTTTCCTATACTTTAGCGAGTGGGACAGGAAGTAGCTGGGCTCGGTGATATTTTCATTATTTTAAGGAGTTAGAAAAGAGCTTAAACAAAACTCCAATGTGGTCAACTGGTGGTGGCACATGCGGTGCCCCATGTCGGGACGGTGGACAGAGGTCCAAAGGTCATCCACGCAGTATGGACGGAGCAGAAGGCTCTCAAACATACCAATACATGCTTGGGATAGATCATGGAAGAGGCCTACGAGACGGTGCGGCAGAGGCATGCAAACCGAGGTGGATCTCGGACAGAGTTCAGGAGAGCGTGTGTGTGTGTTGCGGTGGACGGACTTGACTACATGCGATGCAAGTACAAGTCCGGAGGCATTTATAGGCCAAATATGTGCAAGAAAAGAAATCATTTTGTGGACAGTGGTCTAGAGGTCTGCGTAAGGTGCGGTAAAAAGAAAAGACAATCTATGTGTTAAAAATAAAATAAAATAAAAGCTAAAATTATAGTCCTTGACGGGTGGCGGCTCGAGGACGCTTCTATGCCAAATACATGGAAGAACAATAAAGGTGTTTGTGGATGATGGTCCAGATGTCCGCATGTGTTGTGGTGAAAAAGAAAATTATAAATGCAAAAACAAAAGTATAGTACAATCCTTAACGGGCGGTGGCCCAACAGCTTGCATGAGTAGCGATCGGGCAGTGTTATAGCGGATTTCACCACTCTAGGTGAATCACACTTTGTATGGCCTTCCCCTGTCCCACTGCAGACTCCTTAGACCCTATGGACCACTTTTTGTCCTTTGATGTTTCCTTGATCATCCCTAAAAACATATGAAAAATGACATACGCGACTTTTAAACCTATAAGCGCGTACATACGCGGGTTCGACCACTAAAACCGCATACATCGGGATGTGTGCATAATCCAAATCCTTTTGGAGTTTTCCTTGACATGTATCTGACTCATTTGACTCCTGGCCTTCCCTATGCCTTGAGATCACTCGGATTCGACCTTTCATTACCCCTTTGAAAAGCTATATAAGGAACCCCTTGGTACATTGAAGGCATAAGAGAGAATTGAGAGCAAAGAAACTATAGTCCATTGTTGCCGAAACTTATGCTTGAGTCTGCATCCCTTTGTCCCTTGGAGCACTATTGTGTTCTTCCCAAGATTTCCTTTTTCTTGTGAGCTTGCTATCGAGAGATGGAGGATTGAAGTGGTGGAGGCCCAAGTGGGGGATTCAGTTTCTCCGGTTCGCAGACGTGCCGATAGAGGTTGTATCTTGTAATATCTGATTTATATTAATAGAAATATCTTTTCCTATCCAATAATGTATGTTTGAATGAATATTTTATCCATGGGATTATGTCAAATTCTTATACATTATTGATTATATATGCTAGAATAGATCTAACACCATGATATATAGAATGCTTGTATTGTTTACTTGTTGTCGAGGAAGTAACAGATCAATTCAAGCTGAAGATTGGAAAGCTCAACAAGGATCTACTTCAACCGTCCGGAATAAGGTACGAGGTCTGATCCTTTAGTGTTAGACATTTACTTTATATTGCATATTGGAAAGGATTGATTTCTGGAGTCAAGCTGTCTATTGTGGTACCCCAAGCCATAGGAATTTCTCTCCGTAACAAAATTGGCGACTCCACTGGGGACTTCCTAGTAGTTATCCTTTGGGGGTTGTTTTCTCGGCATTCAATGAATTTGAATTGCTCTTTATCTCTTGTTTCTGTGTCGGGTATGGGGGCATGTACGCCTGGTAGAGTCTGATTGGTGTGAAGTTTGTCTCAACCTATCTGTTTTCCTTGATTTTATGCACCTTTCTTCCTGTACGTGATTTTTTGACTTACAGTCCTGTATACACGCGGTTTCCTCTGCGATTTCCACGTATACACGCGGTTTTACTGCGAACAATCGTGTATGCCCTTGATTTTGCCTTTTTGGGGAAGATAATTGGTTGCTGGGTGAATTCTAATATTTTCCGAGTCTCCTTTGGCACTTCCTGAGTTTGTTTAGACCTCTGTTTCTGACTAGAAACATTTTTTTAGGCTAAATTTTTTCTTTTTTAAGAAGGTTCTTGTCATGGCATTTTCGATTTTTTGTTTGAGATTAGTGCATTAGAGTTCTTTTACCTTAGTGCTTTGCTTGAGTGCTGTTTGGGTGTGCTTGCAGAGTCTAGGGGTCGTAGAATCATTCTTTTGCTTTTTGCATCTCTTTTATTTTCAAAAAATCCAAAAAACATTTGCTTATCATCATGCATTGCATTTTGCACTTTGCATTGTACTTGCATTAGATTTGCTTTGGAGTACTACTTAGGACTTCATATAGGAAAATTTGCATTTATCATTTGAAGAAGAATTGTGCATTTCACGTAGTAGCATACCCTGTTTTCATGGACACAATGCATTTGCATTGATTGTTAGGTGTGCATTTTACTTCATGTTGCGTCATAACACCACTAGTTGCACGATCATATCCCTTTTTTGAGTAATAAAGCCAACTAAAATCAACGCTAAATAAAATGAATTACGCTCTTTTCTTTTCTAGGGTGCACCAACAAGCTTAGGTTTTAGGATCTTGGAATAGTTCATTGTAAGTCAATTCTCCAAGATCACTAAACAACAACATCTAGGTGTCTGTCCAGGTAAGTGTGTGAACTCCTTAGTATAACCAGTGTTACTCAAGATCCTCCTCTCAAAAGGGAGTTACGCACGAGGTAGTGTGAGTGGTTATTGATTAGGATGACCCCTAGTCATAACTGAGCAGAAACGGAGATATTTCCAAGATTGTATTCGTATCTGGGGGCTCTTTCGAGAGTTTCAAGATTTGCTACCCTCCCCATATGGTCAATCTCGCCTGCGACTGTCCGCCTGAGCATTGATTATATTGAGGTGACCTTAGTGGCCTTACCTAGGATATCGAGGGGGTACTTTGCAGGGGTTATTCTGTAGGTGTCCTGACCAGGTTTGGGTTGAACAACACAGTCACTTTACGCATTGAAGCTGAGGGCCACAATAATTGGTTACGTACCACCGCTTATTGTGTATGGGAGTCTCAAGCCTCTCCTAGGCGAGACATACCTGCTTCATTCGGGAGCTCACTTATCCAGCCCTTGTTTTCTTGCATTTGGATTTAGATTTTATTAGTGATTGCTCTGTGCACGTTAGTTGGCCTAGGGTTTACATAAATAGAGAGACTTTGCTATTTTTTGAGTCATTATGGATTTGAGTACAGTTCCTCACCATTCTCATCATTTAGTAGGACTTTTACCTTCTACTTCTCCCCCTCCTTTGGGAGAGAGACCTAGACAGTCCAGGAAAACTATGTCACACATTGATTCACACACCATGGGAGACTGTTTAGAGGATATTCCTGAACCATCTCCTCCCATTCGTGTAGATGATGGGGAATTTACTCCTACTTATGATCCTTCACCCGACTTATCTGAGTTAGGTCCTGTGATTTCTGAGATAGGACCCTTGCACGATAGACCTACTCACTCGAGGTCTGATTCCCCATTGATGTGTTATCGGTATGGAATGCTGGAGGACGTCAAGACTCATTTTGAACCTACTAGCACTAGCTATGGTAGTTTTGCTACGTCTAGTTTCCCTACACATGATTTGACATTCCATGTCGAATCCAATTTCAAGCCTAACACTATGCCTGGGGGCACTCTCATTCCTTACCATGCGGAGAGGTTTGGGAGCACTAGTCACATTGCACCTTCCGTCCCAGTGGTGGAAGCTACATCCTATATCCCTCCTAGGTCTAGGGTTAGCGATCCGACTAGGATACCAGATCCGAGATGAGTGACGATAGGTGGTAATACATATATTATTACTCAGGTTCCTTCATCCTCGGTCCCTAGTTCTTCAAATGTACATCCTCCACCTTATTCACGTGGTCCTTTGAGCCGGTATATGACTACGAGTCAGGTCCGTACTGCAGTTACTAGATCAGTTGTGTCTCAAGTTCACATACCGCCCGTTGCTTCAGGAGGCTATGTTCATGCTTCTAGAGGTCATCCTGCTACTTCTGGGGCATATATCCCTACTTCTAGAGCGTATCTTCCTACCTACGGAGTGTCTCATGGGGCATCACATGCAATGACCTATGGAACTTATTATGGGACGCATTATGGACATGTTTCTTCACCTTATGGAGGCGGGTATCAACAACCTACTTACTCTCCTAATTACGGCTTTGTAGCTCCTACTAGTCAAGGTCCACCATACTATGGTACTTCCATGCCACCCTATACGGGTCAGACAGGAGGAGGACACTATGGACAAGGCCATGGTGGTAATCAACCCTATATGAACCAGGGAGTGGTCCATCGACCTCATCATCCTAGGCTCCCTTTCCTTGCGATGCTTAATATTCCTGACTTATCGAGACTGACGAACGATCTTGTGGCTCACGACCCGGCTTGGCCGGCTGTCCCTACGAAGATTCCTTCGGACATACCTAAGTTTGAAGGAAAACTGGGAGAGGATCCGAGCGAACACGTTACTACATTTCACCTATGGTGCTCTTCGAATCATTACATCAGGACTCAGTCCGTTTGAGACTATTTCAACGCACCCTCACAGGGCCTACTGTAAAATGGTATATAGAGTTACCTAAGGGAGCTTTCTCTTTGTTTGACAACCTTGCGATGACTTTTCTTAATCACTTCCAGCTACCAGTGCACTATGACGTTGGTATTGAACTCTTGTCGACATTTTGGCAAGATAAAGCCACACATATTTCTGATCATATTCAAGAGTGTGTTATACACCTGATTGGCACCTCTCCGTCCGAGTACTGACATCCCTCTGGTCGGCACACAAAAGGACAATTATGGATTGAGGTTTGCCTAGTTTCATTATACCTTGGTTGATGATGAAATACATTGCCTATATGCCCATCTGATTACTTTTCCATTTTGATATTTTGAGTAGCATTTGCGACTATATCTATTGGCATCTCGCGCATCATACGTGAGTATCATGTTCAGCAGGTCGCGCATACATGTATGCGCGGGTTGCACTTGTATAGAGTCACGTATCATACGCGGGTTGCTCTACTACAGAACCGTGTATGGTTTCCTCAAAATTAATATTTAAAAACATGAGTTAATGGGAGATTAGTTTACTCATTTACCTTAATCCAATTAACTGCTACAACCTCCCTAACCTTCGAGAAATGCCTCATTTCATCCATATAAATAGAGGCCTTGGGGAGGGGGTTGGAGAGATATACTTGGAGAGCAAAGTTATGCTGGTGGATTGTCTACAGAATCTTTGGAGTAGAGAAACTCAGAGTCCTTTGGTGACAGAGGAGTCCCTTGTTCAGACATTGGGTTGTAACCTAAACTCCCTCTATTATTGTTAGTAAAGCAGATTACTTCTTCCATATTGTGTTTCATGTGTTGTGGATCGGTAAATGTTTACATTTCATTATAATATATGATTTGCCTAATATGCATCTTTATATATGAATAATACTGTATTTGGAAGAATCTTTGTTAACAGGTGAAGGAGGAACTATCCTGGAGACCTTAGAAGTAAAGAAAAGAGGAAGAAGCTAGCTTGGATCAACCTTCGTATTTTACAAGTAAGTTCCTGCTACTTTCCTATTTCCTATTCTGTGCTTTTAAAGTCAAATTGTATGCAAGTGTTAGAGTATGTTGGTAACCCCCAGACCTAGGTTATTAGGTGAATTATCCTATACAACAGAACTGGCGACTCCGCTGGGGAAGCCAAGTCTGCTTTAGGTCTTTTTCTGTTGTCCTGACCAGTTATTGCTCGAAGTTTTGTTTGTGATTTTTTGTCCTGCTTTCTTACTTACTGTAGCATTTGAAAGTATTGGGTCTTTCTATGTTTTTGAGAATTCTTTTTATACCCATTCGCGGGTTGTCCCACTGGATAGTCGCGAATACTGAGTCTCATACGCGGGTTGCTCCAGTGTACAGTCGCGCATCATTCGCGACTTGCACTACTACACAGTCGCGTATACTCCTGAAAACTGTGATTTTTGTGTCAAAGTTGGCTTGTTCTTTGGCCTATTATAAGTCCTGTTTTCTATTAAGAATTTATTTAAGAGTGTTGTAGAGTTGTCTGAGTGTATCAGGTGATCACATCTTAGTGCTTTTCGAAGCCCTTGGGTTCTCTTTACTTGTTTTATTTACTGTATGCATCTTGAAACTTTCTGGCCTGTTTGGGTTGTTGGTTTGAGTGCCTGGGTCTAGATCAGTGATCAGGGTCTTAGACTCTGTCTATCCAGTCTGCTATCTGTCAGTTATTGGTTTGCACTTGCCTGTTTAAAAGTCTGCAGGGATCTCTCGGTCATTGTCTGCACCCAAGTTGAGGTCCTAGCCTGCTTTTCTTGCTGGTTTTTAGGTTCTGTTTGCCTGTTAGTTTCAGTTTGTGTTTTTTATACAGTCTATAAGTGTCAAGTTTGCTCAAGCATTGCATTTATACATGCACAGTAGTTTTTGAGCATTTTTTAAAATGAAAAACAAAACATAGTTAATCTTTTGCATTGTAATTTTTGCATTAGAGTAGTGTTTGTTTCAGTTTAAGAAATACTATCTCAAAAAAATACAAAAACATATAGGCATAGTTTCTCTTTTTGCTGCATATAGTTCATCAATATTTATTTGAAAAAATGAAAAGAAGTTTATTTTATAGTGATAGTTTGCTTTAAATGCACCTTTTAATTCCATTTATTTTCTGCTAAGTCAAAACATCATATAGTCCATCACTTCCACTTCCTTTGAGTAAAGAACAGCCCTTAAAATTAACGCTTAAATTTAAAATCTATTAGTAAGTTTTTATTTTTAGGGCCTTCCACCTACTAGCTTAGGCTAGGTTTGTGGGCTAGGGAGTGTAAACTTCCCACAAACTATAAACTCAAACGTAGTGGGCCATTCGTTAGGTAGATCCTTGGTTCTACCGCTGTATTTGGGAAGCTCCTCTCAAACGAAAGTTAAGCACTAGGCCGCGTGGAGGCTTGGACAGAGGGGATAACCCCCCGAATCCTTGTCAAAATGTAACCCAAGACTTTTACACATCTAGGTATTCTATCGTAGACAGAGTTTCGGGCTCAGCTACCCTGCCCATGCATACGAGTTCGGCTTGCGACTGTCCCCCCAAACAGTAGGTATTGTCAAGGTAGCCTTAGTCTCTTGTCTTTTTAGGGCTCATACCCAGGTAAACCTGAAGGTTATTTCTGGTTCACCTTGAACGGACTTGGAAGGTAACCCTTGTGGAAAGTGTAGGTGGGCGGTTGGGTGATTCCTCCTCTTGTGCCTAAGAACCCCTCAAGGACGCCAAATAACTGTTCATCAGCTTTCTTCGGGAAAGCATATCTTTATAGCCTGTTTTGATTGCTTGAGACTTAGGATTTTTTTAGTGTATGCTCTGTGGATCTGCTTGTGTTTAGTTGGCCTTAGGGTGTGATTTTTTAAGTCTTAATTCTGGAGGACCAACTTGTTACAAGGTCAAGAAGGTTGCGAAACCTTCCTCCTCTCTCACCACTGGAACCTCCACCTTTACCCCAAAGGCGGAGATTAAGCACAGGTGGTTCTTTTGAACCAGTAGGAGTAAGTGAGGTTCTTGGTGAACCGGAATTAATAGCTAACCGCTTTGACTTTGATACAGTCGAGGTAGAAGAATTGCAAGCAGACGAGTTTGCAAGAAATTATAAAACCCCCTTGACTGATTTGAACGATCCAGTGATCGTGCAGGTTAGGCCTTTTAGTTCACCAGTGCTAGGTGTACCTGTAGGTAGAGCTATGTCTTCGGAGGGAGAAAGTTCATTTGTTTTCACCTCAACCCTTCCGGTTGAAGGGGTACTACCTCCCCCGGTTAGTACCCCTAGATCTAGTTTACCTTCCACACCCTTAACTCCAGCAAGCCGGGTGGTTCAACCACCGGTTTACTCGAACATTGGAAGTATGTCTGGTGATATGGATACTGGGATTCCTAGTATGCCTACAATTCCTTCTTCCTTCCCTTACACTACCCACAGTGTTCCGGTGGGATCCTCGGCCTTTGTCCAAGGATTCCCTTGGAATGGGGGGCACATACCCCCATCCAGTCCATACGTAGGCCCACCTCCTTCATATGTAGGAGTGCAGTTTGGTAGCAACACCTCTTACAGGAAAAGCTACCAAACCCCTATTTCGGTCCCATATACGAGCTCTCCCTTCTCTTTGTTTAGTGGAGGGATACCTGCTCCAGTCTTTCAGACCCCTACTTCTATGGGGATGGCCCGAACCACTTACACTGCACCTCCCACCCAAAACCCAGTGGCTTACGGATGGAACCCGTTCCAAAGCAACCTACCCACTTCACAACCGGTGTCTGGGGGCAACCCCAGTTTTACTTATGGGCGATCGGGGGCAAGTCCCTCTAATCCCCAAGCTAGTACATCTACTACACCGGCTAGGCCAAAGCTTCCTTTTCTGGCAACTTTGAACTTGCCAGACTTATCAAAATTGATGAATGATCTGGTGAGGCATGACCCCTTGTGGCCACCTGTTCCCACCAAACTGCCCTCGGACATCCCTAAGTTCGAAGGTAAGGCTGGTGAAGATCTTGGGGCACATGCCAACACCTTCCACTTATGGTGTTCTTCCAACTCATTGAATGAAGATTCAGTGAGATTGAGGCTGTTCCAGAGGACCTTGACAAGCACTGCAGAAAAATGGTACATTGAGCTGCCTTTTGCTGCTTTTAGCAGCTTCTGGGACTTGGCTACCGCTTTCCTTAGCCACTTTCAGCTTCCAGTTCGTTACGATTTCGGAACGAACTTGTTGTCCACCTTTAGAAAAAACAAGGCAACCCACATCTCGGATCATATCCAAGAGTGGAGGAGGCGAAAGAGCCTCATTAAAGCTACCATCCCTCCTGAGTTTCTATTAGAATGGTTCCTTAAATATTTATTGCCCTATATATCTAAGAATGTCTCCACATCAGGAGTGACTAGTAAGGAAGAAGCCATACTCAGGGCCCAGCAGTTGGACTTGATATATTCACAGTCTGCGATTTTATATGAAATCATCCCTGAGGCACCAAGGCCTTCTCATGAGGCCGAGAAACCCAAGCCTGGACCCCATGCCAATGGTGTGGTTGGGTCTGTAAACTCTCCCACTGTAGAGTCTTTGACAAAACAACTTCACCAATTGTCTGTCAAACAGTCTACAGCGGAGGCAGCAAAGGCTGCCCCCTCCTCCCAAAGTGCAAATGTTTTTGCACAAACCTCTTCGAAGGGCAATCAGTAGCCCGGCGGGAAGAAGAAGAAAGGTAAAAAGGGAGAGGGAAACCAAAATCAAAACAAGCCAAATCCCACAAACAATGCTGATGGGGGTAAAAAGGAAAAGAAGAAAGTCAAGTTCCCTTGTAAGTTGTGCCAAGGGGACCATATTACTCATCTTTGTCCCCTCATGGAACAAGCTCAAAAGCTGTTACAAGGTCAACCGTCGGCTGTCCTGAAGGATCCATTTCCCCAAGGGCAGAATTCTGCTTCAGCTTCCACCGTAGCAGGGGGCAGTCAAACTGCTCCTGACCTTAATTATATCAACATGGTTAGATCCTCAAATTTGTTACAAACCAGGAACAAGAACTATGAGAAAGAGACCGAGGAGAAGGGTAAAGCTGTAGCTGAACCTTCCAATCCTCTCACTATAGAGAAACTTGCAGAAACAATGCCAAAGATACCCAAAGGTATCTTTAAGAAGACTTTACATAACCCAAATGCCCGAGCCACTTCTAACTACTCAGTGGTTGAATACTTGGCTCAGACTCCTTGTGCGATGTCAGCTTTGGAGGTGCTATAGAGTTGTCCCGCTCAGCAGGATGCCCTCTTAGTAGCTCTAGGTAGCATGGATTCTTCTGGTCTCACTGTGAAATTTCATCTTTCTGATGTTAAAATTCGCCTCCCTTATCATGTAGCTTTATCGATAGATGTTGTCCATGGTGGTAAGACCATTGGATGAGCGGTTGTTGATGAGGGAGCCTCTACTTGTGTGATGTCCCTAGCTTGTTGGAAAGCTCTTGGATCCCCAGAGCTGGTCCCATCAACCACTTTACTTACTGCTTTTGATGGAAGGTCTTTTCGTCCACATGGTATCCTACCAGCTTTCGAGATTAAGCTGGCTAGCAAAGCAGTCTCTGTTGAAGTCGAAGTGATTGATGCTCCATTGGACTACAATTTGCTTCTGGGTAGGAATTGGACTTATGCAATGTCTGCTGTTGCATCTGCTGTCTTTCGTGTCGTGGTATTTCCACATGAGGGCAAGCTGGTCACTGTTGACCAACTTGATTTTACTTGTAAAGGCCGCTTAGAGTTTAAATATTCCACTGTGCCATTGGTTGATCAGGTCAAACCTGCTACACAGAGCTTGGGGGCTGGACTGTACGCATCATTGATGGGCACATTCGATATTCCAGCTCCAGTCCTTTATCTCGGTTCTACTACTGTAGGGAAGTCCATTGATTCGGTGGTCGATAGGACTAATCCTTGGGTCCTCCCAACCCCTCAGGAACCGGAAGTGCCCTTGTCTGCAGTGGAAGTGGCATATCAAGCTATTACCCAAACCACTGTAGATCCCATTCCACATCCTCTTACAGTATCGGATGATCTGGAAGAAGTTTATATGCCTGCATGGGCAGAAAACTCTTTACATTCCATAGATTGCTTAGACACTGTTTTACCTTCAGATGAGGCTATTCTGGAAGCTATGTGTTCATGTGATAAGATATGTGAGGATCTTCATCACAGATCTTATTTCCTTCCAGAGCTAAGCAAGATAGAAAACCAAGAGTTCCATGTGAGACTGTCAGATGATGTTGATACACCCGTCAATCCTTTACCTAGGGAAGGAGTGTTTCCCGAGGGGAATATGGCAAACATTTCCGCTACTATATCGATCAACATCTCCGTAAAACCAGATACCGTGGAAAATATCTATATAGGTGCAAGATGCTCTTCGGAGGAGATTGCCATTTATACTGCCCTGTTCAAGGAATTCCGTGATATCTTCACCTGGTCATATGAGGAGATGCCAGGCATTGATCCATCTATTGTTCAACATGAGATCCCAACCTATCCTGATGCTAAGCCGGTTCGGCAAAAATTACGCCCCGTGAACCCGCGTAAAGCGGCGGCTGTGAAGGCAGAGGTAGAAAAGCTATTGAAAGCAGGTTTTATATATCCCGTTGCTTTGACTGAGTGGGTGTCCAACCCAGTCCCTGTTGATAAAAAGCAAGGGACTATTCATGTTTGTACGGACTTTCAAGACCTTAACAAAGCCTGTCCCAAGGACAAATACCCTACACCGTTTATTGATCAAATCATAGATGCATGTGCGGGTAGTGAAGTATTTTCGTTTATGGATGGTTTTTTCGTCTACAATCAAATCCAAATCAAACCGGAAGACCAGCATAAAACTGCTTTTATTTGCCCTTGGGGCACATTCGCTTATAGAAAAATGCCCTTTGGATTGAAAAATGCAGGGGAAACCTTTCAACGAGCCATGAACTTTGCTTTTCACAATATAAAAGCCATTGTCGAGCCCTACCTTGATGATTTTCCTACTCATTCTCGCAAGAGGATCCAGCATCCAGATCATTTAAGGTTGATTTTTGAGAGATGCAGATACTATAAAATTTGCTTGAATCCCCACAAGTGTGTCTTCTGCATCGAATCAGGTAGATTTCTTGGATTCATTGTCTCTAGTAGGGGCATACAAGTGGATCCGTTAAAAGTCGAGGCCATTGTAAATCTGCCTCCTCCTCATTCACTTAGGCAACTTCAGAGTTTACAAGGAAAGCCTAACTTCCTTCGACGTTTTATCGTCAATTATGCCAAGATCATAAAAGGTTTCATGTGCCTGCTTAAGCAGGACATCCCATTTGTATGGGATGAAACTACACAGCTCGCGTTCGAGGCATTAAAGAAAGCCTTGTTGTCGGCTCCTTTATTACGCCCGCCAGATTACTCTAGGGATTTCATATTATATCTGGCCGCGTCGGAGTCTACCATTGGGGTAGTGCTAGTTCAGGAGGATGACAAGCTCATTGAGCATGTTGTCTATTATCTTAGCCGTGCTTTGGTGGGACCTGAGCTTAAGTACTCCCACGTCGAGAAGTTAGCCTTAGCGGCTGTTTATGCTGTACAGAGGTTACGCCACTACATCTTACTGAGGACCACTACTGTAGTGGCAGATGTAAACCATTTCCAATATGTTTTATCCCGACGCATTGTTGGGGGAAAATTCAACAAGTGGATAGTCATTCTCCAAGAGTTTGACTTGGTTTTCCAATCCGCTAAATCCAAAAAGTCCTTAGTTTTTGCTGAGCTTATAGTAGAATTCCCTATGGAAGAAGATGTAGTGGTTCAAGATGACTCATTCCCAGATGAGCACATCTTCCTTATATCAACCTCTGATCCTTGGTACGGAGATATTCTCATATATCTCCAGACTTTGAAGTATCCTACCGCTTACTCTAGGGAAGACCGATGCAAGTTACGTCTTCATGCTAAAAAATACCTCATAATCGGAGATACATTATATCGAAGAGGGGTAGATTCTGTCTTGCGCCACTGCCTTACTCATGAGGAAGCGGAGATTGTCCTAAATGATTCCCATAGCGGAGCATGTGGGGGTCATTTATCCGGGTTAGCAATGGCCTAGAAGATATTACGTGCCGGGTATTTCTGGTCCACCATTTTTAAAGATTGTGTGGAAGCTGTGAAACGCTGTCATCCATGTCAGCTTTACACCAGAAAAATGCAGTCGCATCCTGCTCCCTTGTTTCCCATTGTCTCGGTAGGCCCCTTCATGAAGTGGGGGATCGATTATATGACATGCAACCCAGCCTCGGCTGGGGGGCACAAATACATCATTGTCGCTGTCAACTATTTCACAAAATGGGCAGAGGCAATGCCTACTTTCAAAGACAATGGGGAAATGGTAGCTTACTTCGTGTTTAATCAGATTATTGCTAGGTTTGGTATTCCCAAAGTGATTGTCACTGACCATGGTAGTCATTTCCAAAACCACATGATGACAGAACTGACCACCATGCTCGAATTCCGATAAGAGCATTCTTCTCCTTATTATCCACAAGCAAATGGTCAGGTCGAGGCTATAAACAAAACTTTGAAAACTATACTTAAACGTACTTTTGATACAGCCCGTTCAAATTGGCACATCATGTTATATCCTGCTCTTTGGGCTTATCAAACCAATGTCAAAACTGCTACGGATTTTTCCCCCTTCCAACTCGTTCACGGGGTGGAAGCTATTACGCCGATTGAATGCGAAATCCCATCCTTGCAGATAGCTATTCATGTGCTACCTGACACAACTGAGCTTGAAGAACGATTGCTCCATTTAGAACATCTTGATGAGCAATGTAGAGATGCGTTGACTGCAAATCAGGCTCATAAGAATAGGGTTAAATCTCAATATGATAAAACAGTCAAACCTCGGGTTTTCTCGGAGGGGGAACTTGTCTTGCTCTGGGACCAAGATAAGGATCCCCTGGGGGCAGGAAAATTCAAGGCCATGTGGTTGGGACCCTATGTTGTGTCTAAAGTTTTGACTAAAGGCGCATATGAATTAGTGGATTATGATGGGAATAAGCTGCCTGAGCCTAGAAATGGGCTCTACTTGAAGAAGTACTATGCCTAGGCTTAGCACTTTTTCTTGTATATTATGTATGTATTTTTATGTACATTAGGTTGTCAGTTTTGTTTTTTATACTATCTGCTGGTTGTTGTAGATGTCTTCCGAGATGTATGTAGGTTTTGCTGATGGCGCCAGCCATCACACTTGTAACCTGGCTTCAGCAGCATGGGTTATCTACTCCCCTTCAAGATAGCTTGTTGCCATGGGTGGCGCTTGTCTAGGTCCTGCTTCCAATAATGTTGCTGAGTATAGAGCTGTAATTGAGCTCTTATGGGATGCTTTGTCACGAGGCATCACCCAGCTGGAAGTCCGTTTGGATTCTCAGTTGGTTGTTTCCCAGCTCAATCGATCTTACCAGGTGCGTAATCCTACATTGTTACGTCAGTTCATGCAAATACATTTACTGGAAAGACATTTTGAAGTTATTACTTTTAATCACATTCCACGAAACCAAAATTCATTAACTGATGCATATGCTAACTATATCTTAGACTGGCATCTCACACACATTCCATAAAATATACATCAAATACATAAAAAACATTTGTAAATAAGCTGACAACCAAACACAAATATATATATATATATGTAAATATCTATTCATACATAGGATAGGTCAAGTCTGATCCGTAGATCCCAAAATGTACAAAATATACAAAAAGTGGATCAAAATCCATCAAAATGCCTAAAACTAAGCCTGCCCGCCATGGCCACTAGGACCTCCTTGGTCCCTGTGATCTCTGTGCCCCCTGGCTTCCTCAGCCTCCTCGGCTTCGGCAGCCTCCACTGCATCCCTATATACACATACTGCTCTGGCTACCCGTCTGAAAAGGCATAGCCAGGTCGGTGGAACCCCCACTACGGACTCCTGCATAGCTACAGGGAGATGCTCTATCCGTATCGTAGGTACCCGCTCGGTAAGCCTAGTCAGCTTTGCCTCGAGTACCGTGACCAATCCTGGGTCTCCCCCTGCAACAGGACGTACGAATGTACGTGGGTGCCCTACTGGGAGGACTGGTCCAATATCTGCATTTTGACACATGAGTAGGGTTAGACTTGTACATATGTATATATCCTATGATTAGAAAATCCATAAAATTTGATAATGATAAAAAACAAAAAATGACTTACCCATCTCTCCCCATGCTCCTCCTGGAGGGAGGACTAGGTCTGGATCACCTCAGAAATCTAATCCGGCATATGGAAACTGCTCCAATGCTGGCACCTTCCGTTCCCACCATGAATAAAAATCATCGTCATACATGCTATGTACAACATCTCCTCCTCCTTGACGGAGGAAGATATCTCCCCACCGGCTTAGCCTCGGCTGCCGTGGATGATGGACCTGTAAGGGTATCGCAGGACTCATAGCTGGCACCCTCTCAAAGAAGAATGCTACCAATATACTAGCATAGCTAAAGTTCTTCCATCTCCCCCTCCTACAGTCGGACAATTGCCTCCTCATGATGGGGGAAATCCCTGTACACCAATCAAAGAGTGTGCCTCTAAAGCACTCCACCACCACTCTCATCTGAGTCCTGGTGGCATGATGTAGTCCCGATGACCCTGAAAGTCTAACAATAGTACTGGCCAATACCTGCAACGTAAAGTCCTGTATGTCTGCGATGAGAACGCTACTGCCCTTCTTTTGAGTACCTGGCCTGCAGAATACATCAACATAGTTCTGGACACTCAAGGGGTCACCACCCCTACCAGTGCCCTCCAGGTTCACCGGTGCTCCCTAATTTGATAATGCGGTAATGAAATAGATGTCCTCTACGGTAAGCTCCAAAGTCTCACCTTGGATGTTGAACATCCCCAGGTCATGGCCCTAATAACTGACCAAGAACTCTAATATGCAGAAATTGGCCCGCATGGGTGATGTGTAGAAAAACTTAAATAGCTCACTATTCCGCAATGCTTGGATAGTAGGCGGGCTTTGGAGAGCCGCTTGGTCCATCATCTCATGTTCCCTCTCCCTCCACTCCAGCACCATATTTTCCTGACAAAAAACACATAGTGTGATTCAGTAATTCATCATAAAAATTTAAAAATTTGACCTATTTTTAAAGCTTTTAGCTATGGCGCAGTATGTGCGACTGTCCATTGGGACAGCTCGCGAGTCATGCGTGGCTTCCCTATGCAACAACTCGTGCATCAAACGCGTATGCGCGGCTTTCCTATGCAGTAACCCGCGTATACATTTTGCCATTTTTTATATTGATGAATTAAATTGAATTGACCATTAATTCTAAAATTTGTTTGGATGAAATTAAAGAGCATAGGGTGTAGATTTACCTGACACTGACGGATCTGAATTCCACCGGTCCAATTGTCCACAACGAGCGATCAAAGTTAGAGGGTAAAACTCTCCTTTTTGGTTCAAAAAGTGCAATGGTGAGAAATGTTTTGTTTTTCAAACTATTTATAGAAAAATTATTTCGTAAAGTGGGTTTTTTCTATAGTTTGAAACGTAAATTGATTAATACCATCCCTTTTTGTGCCTTGGAATAGGTTTACTAACTATTTCAAAGTGTTGATGCTTCTATAGGGTGGTTTTTGCTCTTTCCAACACTTGTTGGCATCTTATCACTCCACATTAACCTTAGTGTTCAACATTTTGCCACGGACTATGGTATTCTAAGCCATTAGTCCCTTGTCTCTACCATTGTTCTTCCGTGGCTAGGATCCCTATTTCATGAGTATCATCCTTATATGCCTTTGCCATCCTTTGGTAAGCATTCCGTCATTGTTTCAGGCCCAGGGGTTTCCTCATAGCTATTTTTCATGCCAAATAGAGCTTCTTCTGAATCTCTCTTTACAAGCTATCCCTTTATAGGACTCCTCGCCCTTATGGAGTTTCTTTAGGCCCAGGTCTGACTCCTTCAAAACAGACTTGGCTGCCGAGTTATCTCGTCCATTCAAGCTCGTTAAGAATATGTGAACGGGAATCCGCATTGGTGGTAGGTTATCTCTTTCTCAGACCATGCGGAATAATACGAGAAAGGATCACTCTCTTTTCTTCGGAATTGAGAAGAGTATTCTCAGGTATAGGTTTATCACTTTTCCGGACCTAAGGGATTAAATTTACAGAAAAGGAACACCCGGTTTGAGCTTACTTTTTCTTTTTCGTGCTCTGGACCCAAACATGAAAAAGATTCCGAGTGTACTTTGTGTCTTTGTCATGATCATTAAACACTCAAGAACAAAGCAACGAGTTTATTGTTGTAAGCCCCATTTCTCGTAACCAAATGGATCTTTCCGAGTGATCTTTCTTTCCTTCACACTCGTAAAACTCAAGCTATTTTATGCTGTTATGCAAGGAGCGTTGGGTAGGTGGTAATTTAACCTTTTTCGGACCTCCTCTCTGTGTCGTGCTCACTGTTCAAGGATTATACCTAGTGTCTGATCTATCACCTGATCCTATACTGTTATATCTGTTATCCATTTACTTGTGTCTACCTTCTTTTGCCCAGTTCCTAGTCACTCTTGTGATCCGTTGGAGGATCTATTGCCTTCCCTATCACAGTATGGTTCTGTTTCAGTACCTCCTGATGACGATGACCTAGAGTTTTGACGATAGTACCTTTGGATTCACCTTCATCATTGGTGAAATCCTTTGCTTCAGTTGTCAATTATCATCTATTGGTTGACAAACTGTTGAATCCTTTCCATGTTCGACTTCAGCTTACCCTTATTCACATGGCTTGGATTGTATTGGTTCTTTGGGATCCTGTATGAAGACCTTAGTTCCTCACTTATGAACTAAGTTGCGCAAGACTATGTTCCATTTCTATATCCAGATTCCAGATCTTTGAAGACTCATCATTATTGTATTGTGGCTTAGATCCACCTTTGTAAATACATGGTTTTTACCCGTATCATATGATGTACTCAAATATTGTAAAGGAGCTAGTGTTCCAGTAAATCGAACATAGCATCCTCAGATATAACTTTGTTTATGACATTACTATGTATTTGTTTCAGGTACTCCTTCTGCTCCACTGGATTTCTGAGTTTCTCCTGAGTTATATATTATAATGTATTTCGGCCATCATTCCCCTCTGACCTCACACATTAGGGGGCATCTGTTATACACCTGATTGGCACCTCTCCGTCCGAGTACTGACATCCCTCAGGTCGGCACACAAAGAGGAAACTTATGGATTGAGGTTTGCCTAGTTTCATTATACCTTGGTTGATGATGAAATACATTGCCTATATGCCCAGCTGATTACTTTGCCATTTTGAGATTTTGAGTAGCATTCGCGACTATATCTATTGGCATCTCGCACATCATACGTGAGTATCATGTTCAGTAGGTCGCGCATACATGTATGCGCGGGTTGCACTTGTATAGAGTTGCGTATCATACACGGGTTGCTCTACTACAGACCCGCGTATGGTTTCCTCAAAATTAATATTTAAAAACACGAGTTAATGGGAGATTAGTTTACTCATTTACCTTAATCCCATTAACTGCTACAACCTCCCTAACCTTCGAGAACTGCCTCATTTCATCCATATAAATAGAGGCCTTGGGGAGGGGGTTGGAGAGATATACTTGGAGAGCAAAGTTAGGCTGGTGGATTGTCTATAGAATCTTTGGAGCAGAGAAACTCAGAGTCCTTTGGTGACAGAGGAGTCCCTTGTTCAGACATTGGGTTGTAACCTAAACTCCCTCTATTATTGATAATAAAGCAGATTACTTCTTCCATATTGTGTTTCATGTGTTGTGGATTGGTAAATGTTTACATTTCATTATAATATATGATTTGCCTAATCTGCATCTTTATATATGAATCATACTATATTTGGAAGAATCTTTGTTAACAGGTGAAGGAGGAACTATCCTGGAGACCTTAGAAGTAAAGAAAAGAGGAAGAAGCTAGCTTGGATCAACCTTCGTATTTTACAAGTAAGTTCCTGCTACTTTCCTATTTCCTATTCTGTGCTTTTAAAGTCAAATTGTCTGCAAGTGTTAGAGTATGTTGGTAACCCCCAGACCTAGGTTATTAGGTGAATTATCCTATACAACAGAGTGGCATAGATGGAAGAGGTTAATTAAAGCTTTTATACCGCCGGAATTCCTCCTCGAGTGGTTCCTCAAGTCATTATTTCCATATATAGCAAAGGATGTTTCCACATCCAGAGTGCAGAATGAGGAACAAGTGATTCTTAGGGCGCAAGAATTGGACTTGATCTATGCTCAGTCCGGTTTGTTGTATGAGATTATTCCTAATGCTCCTTGTTCTAGTTTCGATCCCAAAGTCAAACCTGGACCACATGCCGATGGCATTGTGGGTTGTGCAAGTGCGAAACCTACAGATTCGGTTGCAAAACAAGCTAGTAAATTGTCAATAAACCAATCTGCTTCGGGAAAAGCTACGACTTCGTCTCAAGCCGCCCAAATGATGAATGTACTTTCTGTGCAATCGTCAGACCAGAAGGGTAACCAACAGCCCAGACGAAATAGAAAAAAGGGTAAAAATAATAATTGAAAGGGTGGGAATAAGAATGAGAATGCTAACAATAATGACAAGAATGGTAGAAATGATGGGGGGGACAAGTAAGCGAAACGTAAGGTTAAGTTCCCTTGCAAGCTATGTAAGGACGATCAACTCACTTACTTGTGCCCTCATATTGAAGAAGCTTCAAGATTCTTAGCATAAGGCCCAGCTGTGCTAACTAACCCTTTACCGCATAATCAAAATATGAACTTGAAGTCCCATGACCAGTCTAGTGATGATGATCCACCAGAGGGTAGTGGTCGTGGGTGGGTGCATTAACATGGTCAGTGCTGTGAAAGTTGTGACTCATGCGAAAGATTATAGTTCGTCACAAACCAGCCCAGGTAAAGAGCCTGATCCACCAGGGTCCCCTTTGTGCATTGAGAAACCTACGGATAAACCTGAGGCTATACCTCACATTCCTAAGGGAGTCCTTAAGCATCCAAGGAATAATCCAAATGCCCGAGCCGCCCAAAATTATTCAGTTGTTGAGGATTTGGGCCATACTCCTTGTGCGATGTTTGCATTGGAAGTGCTTCAGAGTTTTCCTTTGCAAAGGAAGGCGTTGCTTTCTGCCCTTGGTGTGAACGATGATGATTCTTCCTCTATGATCAAATTTGAAACCGAAGGACTTCAGCCTCACTTGCCCTACTATGTGTCTCTTTTAGTGCATGTAGAATGTCTTGGTATGACCGTCAAACGTATTGTGATTGACGAGGGCGCTGCTACTTCTGTGATGTCTTTGGCCTGTTGGAAGGGTCTCGGTTCTCCTGAGCTGTCTAAATCAACGACTATGTTAACTAAGTTCAATGGGAGATCTTTTAGGCCACACGACATCCTTCCTTCCCTTAAATTCAATTTGGGGGGGAATACTGTTGCGATAGAGGTTGAGGTGGTTGATGTACCCCTTGACTATAATATCTTGCTAGGTAGGAACTGGATGTACAGTATGCAAGCCATTGCTTCTTCCTTGTTCCACGTTGTATGCTTTCCACATAACAGGAAGATCGTAATGATTGATCAAATGACATTCAAGAATTCGTCTGTTACCACATCTTTGGGAGCTTCGATCTCGATCGTTGAGCACTCTCAGCCGGAAAATGGGAGTGTGGGTGTAGGCATGTATCCATCCCTCATGGGAAGCTTTAGTTGTCCTGCACCGATCCTCATGATAGGATCTTGTTCCGATGAGGCTTCTACTTCTACGATATCAGTTTCTTTTCACATGATTCATATGGAAGACATGTGGATTCTTCCTACACTGAGCACTTCAAGTGAGCCTGTCGAGAAGAGCATGTCATTGCCTGCAGCAATGATAGCTTATCAACCTAATCTCAAGAGTGTTGTAGAGCCTAGTCCTTCCTCTTCACGGACGGAGGAGGAGGACCCGTATGTGCTACCGGCATGGGCAGTACAGTCTTCTCATGCCCACAACTACCTTGATACGGTTTTCCCTTCAGATGAAGCGATTATTGAGGCTATGTCGGGAGTTGAGCCACCATGGGAGGAACTTCATCATAGATCATACTTTCTTCCAGAGCTTGACCATTTGGAGCGTGAGAATTTTAGGGTGGTTCTTAGTCAGAGAGTTGGTAGTCCTGTGGTTGCATTAAGCTCTCCTGGTCTGATGGCTGATGGAAACATGGAAAACATATCTTCAACGATTCCTATCAACATCTCTCGCAATCCTAACACGATAGAGAATGTCTATATTGGGGCAGAATGTTCCCATGCTGAGATTCTGGAATATACCGAGCTATTCAAGGAATTCCATGATATTTTTGCTTGGTCTTACGATGAGATGCCAGGTATTGACCCTCGTATTGTCGAGCATGAGATTAAGACTTACCCCAACGGTAAGCCTGTTCGACAACGTTTACGTGCGGTGAATCCTAGGAAAGCACCCGCCATTAAGTCAGAGATAGAGAAACCGTTGAAAGATGGTTTCATCTATCTCCTTCCCTTGACGGAGTGGGTTTCAAACCCCGTTTCGGTGGATAAGAAGTAGGGAGCGATCTGCATATGCATTGATTTCCGTGATTTGAATTGTGCATGTCTTAAGGATAACTTCCCCACACCATTTATAGATCATATTTTGGATGAGTGTGCGGGTAGCGAGGTGTTCTCCTTTATGGACGGCTTTTCTGGGTATAATCAGATACAGATTAAACCTGAGGAGCAACATAAGACTGCATTTATTTGTCCTTGGGGAACGTTCGCATATCGGAAAATGCCTTTCGGCCTTAAAAATGCCGGATCTACATTTCAGTGGGCAATGACCTTGATTTTTCATGATCTCAAGTCAATTATCGAAGTATTTTTGGATGGCCTCGCTGCTGATTCTTGTATGAGAATGCATCATCCCTATCACTTGAGATTGGTATTCGAAAGATGCCGACACTATTCAGTTAGATTAAATCCTCACAGGTGCATCTTTTGCATGAAGTCATGTCATTTGTTAGGATTCATCGTGTCTAAAGAGGGTATAAGAGTCGACCCTTTGAAGATTGAGGCAATACTTCCGTTGTCTTCCCCGAAGAATATTCGTCATCTTCAGTGTTTGCAAGGCATGGCAAACTTCTTACGAAGATTTGTTGTCAATTTTTCCAATTTGACTAGAGGCTTCATGCATCTATTGAAGAAGGATACTCCCTTTTATTGGGATGAGCGAGCCTAGGAGTCCTTCGATGCACTCAAGCGAGCCCTAGCATTGGCCCCAGTGATTAGTCCCCCAGAATATAGCTGATTTCTTATTATATGTGGCCGCGTATTTAGAGACGATTGGTATGGTCTTGGTTCAAGAGGATGAGGAGCTCCAAGAGCATGTCATATATTATCTGAGCCGAAACCTTATTGACGCAGAGATTCATTATTCTCATGTCGAGAAGCTTGCTTTAGCTACCGTACATGCGGTTTAGCGTTTGAGACATTATATTATCCTTCGCCAGACCTTGGTTGTGGCCCATGTCAATCCATTTCAATTCATCCTCACCCAAAGGATGATTGGGGGAAAGTATAATAAATGGATTGTCATTCTGCAAGAATTTGATCTCAAGTTTGTTTCGGCAAAATCGAAGAAGTCTTTAATATTTGCATAGCTTATATCGGATTTTTCGAGTGAGACCGAGGAGTTGGTTTGTGAAGATACGTTTGTCGATGAACACATATTCTTAATCTCAATGTTAGACCCATGGTATGGGGATATCATAATATATTTACAAACACTGAAGACCCCTACTCACCTCTTGCGAGATGAACAACGACGATTACGTCACATCTCTGAGAACTACCTCATAGTAGACAATACTTTGTACCGTCATGGGGTAGATTCCATTTTATGACGTTGTTTAACTCATGACGAGGCTGAGGTTGTGCTGAATGATTGCCACGGAGGGGTGTGTGGTGGTCATTTATCTGGGCTTTCTACAGCTCAAAATATTTTGAGAGCAGGTTATTTCTGCTCGTCGATCTTTAAGGATTGTGTTGATGCGGTCAAGAGGTGCCACCCTTACCAGGTGTTCACACATCATATGTGCTCAAAACCTACCCCGTTACATCCCATTATCACCGCCAGTCCCTTCACTAAGTGGGGGCTCAATTTTATGGATTGCAACCCAGGTTCGGCTGGGGGGCACCATCACATTATAGTGGTTGTTGATTATTTCACGAAATGGGCTGAGGCTATGCCTACAGTAAAATCCGACGGTGAGACAACCACTCATTTTGCATTCAACCAAATTATTACTCGGTTCGGGATTCCGAAAGAGCTTGTCACTGACCATGGCTCGCACTTTTAGAACCGTATGATGGAATATTTGGCATCGAAGTTAGGGTATAAGCAAGAGCACTCCTCTTCTTACTACCCCCAAGCAAATGGACAGGTAGAGGCAGTGAATAAATCACTCAAATCCATTCTCCAATGAACCATCTCACAAAGCAAGAATAATTGGCACATTATGTTATATCCTGCTTTGTGGGCATATTGAACCGCGGTTAATACTGCCACTATTTTTTCTCCATATCAGCTTGTACATGGAGTGGAGTCCATATTGCTAGTTGAATGCGAAATTCCTTCGTTGAAGCTAGCTGTGGAACTCTTACTAGACACTTCACCTTTGGAGGATAATTTGGTTCACCTTGAGAAACTCGATGAGCAGCGTCGGGATGCCTTGGTGGCTCTAGAGGTTAATAAGCATCGCGTTAAGGTCCAGTACGATAAGTCTATCCATCCAAGAGTGTTTAGTGAAGGAGACTTGGTCCTTTTGTGGGATCAACTGAAAGAACCCTTGGGGGCAGGGAAATTTAATCCTATGTGGCCTGGTCCTTACGTGGTCAAGCGTGTGTTAAAGAAGGGTGCTTAAGAGTTAGTGGATTACGAAAGAACAACTTTGGCAGAGCCTAGAAATGGGCTCTATCTCAAAAAATACTATGCATAATCTTTAGCGAAGGCTACTTGTTGTATATTATTGTACAGCTTTGCATAGTTAGGTTTTTTTTTTCTCTTATCGTGATCGAGTTTGTGATTAGTTTCCGTCTCTTTTGGCAGATGTCAATGGAATCTTCTACCTACATAGGATTCGTGGATGGTGCAAGCCATCACACTCAACACTCAGCCTCTGCTGCTTGGGTGATTTATACTCCTATGGGTCAGGTACTATCTTCAGGAAGTGTATGTCTATGGCCATCTTCCAACAATGTTGCTGAATATAGCGCCGTTATTGAGCTTCTACGGGATGCCATTCTACGTGGCGTTCTATCTCTTGAGGTACGTCTTGATTCAGAGTTAGCAGTGTCACAGCTCAATGGTTTGTACCATGTTAGAGATTCGACGTTATTGAGAAGATTGTTAGAACGATAATTTGACAGTATAACATATATACACATTCCAAGAAATAATAATCAAGTTGCTGACTCATATGCTAACTACGTGTTAGATTGGCATTTGTTTCATTCATAATAAATTAATCACAAACACAGTTTTTACACATGTAAATAAATAAATCGATCACCATAAAACTTTTATATATACATCAAAAATGTGATAATACAAAGTGTCATGATACAAAATTGGGGCTTTTTAAGCCACCATCATATAATACATGGTCATACAAAATGTATACACTCCCAGGTGTCTAATCCTGTGGAGGAGGAGGAGGGTTTTGATCATGGAACGTCACTATGGCTCTAGCTAGCCATAAAAATAAACGCACCCATGCATGTGGTACACCCACCACCTGCCACTGCATGGCCTCAGGTAAGTCTTCGACTTGTGCCATGGGAACTCTATGAGTCAGTCTCACAAAGTTGGTATGAATGCTCTGGAGTGTTTGCTCCGCATCCACACCCGTGATGTCATCTCCTCTTCCCCTCTGTCTATGATGAGGGAAGCCCTCTGGTCACCGTGGTCCCACATCTGCACACAAATGGTAGATGTCACTATGTGTTGTCACGTAGAAACATGTCTTTTTGCTTCAATAAAATCAAGAAAATACAAAAAAAAATTAAATAACTCAAAAAATTTAAAAAAGAGTGAGGGTCGAGATTCGTTACCTATATCGCCATATGCCGATCCTGGTGGCAATGGCATGTCCGGATCCCCCTGGAAATCTATCCCTGCATAGGAGTAGTCATCAATGGCAACTATCTATCATCACCACCATGGAAAGAAGTCAGCTGGATATGGGTTGGACACCCTACCACCCCCCAGTCTGTGCATAGCATCTGCCCAACGCCGTTGGGCCGGATCTCGAACCCCGTGGAGAGGAACGTCCACACTAGGGCTCAATGCTGGAACACGCTCAAAGAAAAACATGCTCAAGATACTGCTGAACCCAAAGTTCCGCACCCTTCCTTCCTTACACTCACTGAGCTGGTGTTTCATGTTGCTCAGTAGCGTAGTACTCTAGTCATAGATTATTTGTCTCATGCACTCCACTGCATAGAACATCAGAGGCCGCGAGGCCTAGTGGATTGATGCTAAGCCGGCTATCCTACCTAGTGTCAATAATATGGCCTTTAGGCCCAGCACCTGTATAGCATTGGTAGTCAGGCCACCCCCTGGCCCACCTGGGGAATGAAGGTTCACCACCTCCCCTTATCTAGAAAGCCCTGTGATAAAGTATATGTCCTCCACCTCTATGGTGAGGGACATCCCATAAATATGAAAGTACTCCGAGTCTGGATCCCAATAGTCTACCAGCATCTCTAGCAGTCTTGGTTTGGCCCTCAAACCACCAAGACACCAAAACTTGTAGAGTTCGCATGCACAAAGAGATTTTTGAGCCATTAAGTCGGCCCTTACTGCTTCCTCTACTTCACCATGCTCACGCTAACTCCACTCTAGCACCATCCTGCAAAAAGAATTGGAAATTTGCCCATTAGTTTAGTGAAAAATCATAGGTGCGGCCTCATACACGACTGTTTTGAAAACAACCGCGTATGTACGTGGGTTTGAGGACCTTTTCCACATATATCCATCCCTATACACAGAAAAAGCCTCGATTTCTGTGTGGGCTCCAGTGCTCAGTTTGGGATGGCTTAAAAAACTCATTTGACCATGAAAATCTATAAAAATTATGTCAAAATGCAAGAGGAGAGCATGAGTAAATACCTGGAAGAAACAGTTGTGAATTCTGCTGGCTGGATCTCCTGGAATTTGCAGTTGAAAATTAGAGCTCAAATGGGTAAAAGTTTCAAATGATTTATGTTTTTTACTATTTATAGAAAAATTTTCAAATATTTGAAAATTTTTACCCCCTTTCCTATAGTTTCGACATTTTCTAACCATTTTGGACCGTTTTTGACATAATTGGTGTTGTAGAAGACCTTTTTCAGTGCCGTTTCAGCCGTTGGATTGACCCGTTCGTGCCGATCTTAGGTATCATGTATAAACTGGCATATAGGTTAGGTTTCACCACCATTTTCATTTTGCATGACCTTATGACCATATCACCATGACCTTAGGTACGAACCCACTCTATTATGTCACTGAACCTTCTTGCTGCTTTAGAAGTGGCATGATATGAGTGGTAGAGCTTCACCTTACATGGGTACCCTAGTTAGTGCCTTATTTGCATTTGGTGCCCATGCCGACGATTTATCCTTGAGGGTGTGGGAGTCCGTTGTATAGTACTGCCATGACATTTTGCAAGAGCCTCATACTCCTCTTGATCTTATGCTGGCCTATTTCCCTCAGGACTCCCTCATGTCAAGTTGTGAATGCATTATCATGAGCTTTTCCTGCCTTATTGAGCTTTATGCCGGCTTCCCTAACATTGCATTTCAGCCATATAGCCTAAGCTTGTTTCATGTCTAGCCATGTAGAGCCATTTTTTATATCCTTCGCAGCTTGATTCCCTTTTTACCGGGAGGGGATTTTCCCCCGAGTGTCGATATCCTACACATGTATCCTTGCATTGAGCATAGGTATGTTCCACTGCTTGGATCTAGTTTGTTTGCCCTTGTGACACTCGTCTCCTCCTAGTTTGTAACTATAAAGCTAGTTTATTCTTTTTTCAAGCTTTTCAAATAACTGAAAAAGTCCAAAAAAAAATCAAAAACCAAAAATCCAGACAAGGAAAGATGTTATCTTTGGCAGCTGTCGAGTCGTGTCGCCTTCAAACAGAGCAATGTATATCACATCCGTTGGTTGGGTTATAGTTTGACTTTAGGAGCTGTACTCGTTTATCCGAGTTTATCTCCACCGACTGGTTAAGCTTCCAGTCCCTATGGAGCCTCTGTTGATGCCTCCTGTGTCATAGAGATGTCTCAGTTTGTATATCGAGTCTATGTTGCTTTCATTCAGTCACCATACGCTGTTATGCTCTTGTTCGAAGGAAGTTGAAACCTGAGTCGACCATTCCTCAGTTATGTTAACTTTGCATGTCGACCATTCCCGGTACAGTTACTGGTTCATGCACTTTATGATCGAGTCCTTCCACATTATACAGCTTTGCTGAGTACCTCGTGTTGGATGATGGGGGATGCCTTAATGCCCTCCTTCCAGCGGATTTCATCCCATCGACTTCAGATCATTTATTTTGGGATTGGAGTCTAGAGTCATCTTGAGTGCCTTGAGACTTGCAGTCATCAGTGGCAGGTTCTCTCGCCATCAACAGTTTCTTGGGAATACATCAATGTCCCCTGATCGATGGACCCTTTCAAGTGGTCGACCTCAACACATTTATTCACACTTGTTAGTTTTCACTCTAGTACCTTGATTCCCATTTTCATTATCGGTGGGTAATATCGCGTCTGTTAACGGTATACATTAATGACCAGTAATCAGACGATGGACTACTATGTTCAACCTTGACACCTCTATTCACATAGTAGGACATGTACTCATAGCCGTTTGTGTAGAAGACTTTCCAGATTGGTGGCATCTCTTATATGCTACCTCCTTGATCGTGCCAATGTTCATGAGATTTCAGCTCTCGTGACTTGATTCCAGTCTATGTCAGATATTTCCATCCACTATGGAGATCTTGATCTATTATATATCTTTAGCCATTTTGGAGATCATGGTCCTTTGTATATCTTCATCATGGAGATTCTGATCTACGTATATTGTACGTGGCGATGACCACATATGTGATATCATGTATCATGCCTATTCATGGCCATTGTACTCTTATGTATCCAGGACTGCTATATGTATTTGCAGTTGTATGCAGAGTTGTATTATTGTACTATGCTGATTGGGTGGCTGGTCTTCCATTTGGGATCCTTCATCACTCCAATTCTGGGATGGACTTATAATGTATTTCGGCCATCGTATAACCCATCTGACCTCACACATTAGGGGGCATCTGTTATAGCGGATTTCACTACTCTAGGTGAATCACACTTTGTATGGCCTTCCCCTGTCCTGTTGCAGACTCCTTAGACCCTATGGACCACTTTTTGTCCTTTGATGTTTCCTTGATCATCCCTAAAAACATATGAAAAATTACATACGTGACTTTTAAACCTATAAGCGAGTACATACGCGGGTTTGACCACTAAAATCGCGTACATCGGGGTGTGTGCATAATCCAAATCCTTTTGGAGTTTTCCTTGACATGGATCTGACTCATTTGACTCCTGGCCTTCCCTATGCCTTGAGATCGCTCGGATTTGACCTTTCATTACCCCTTTGAAAAGCTATATAAGGAACCCCTTGGTACATTGAAGGCATAAGAGAGAATTGAGAGCAAAGAAACTATAGTCCATTGTTTCCGGAACTTATGCTTGAGTCTGCATCCCTTTGTCCCTTGGAGCACTGTTGTGTTCTTCACAAGCTTGCCTTTTGCTTGTGATCTTGCTATCGAGAGATGGAGGATTGAAGTGGTGGAGGCCCAAGTGGGGGATTTAGTTTCTCCGGTTCGCAGACGTGTCGACAGAGGTTGTATCTTGTAATATCTGATTTATATTAATAGAAATATCTTTTCCTGTCCAATAATGTATGTTTGAATGAATATTTTATCCATGGGATTATGTCAAATGCTTATACATTATTGATTATATATGCTAGAATAGATCTAACACCATGATATGATAGAATGCTTGTATTGTTTACTTGTTGTTGAGGAAGTAACAGATCAATTCAAGCTGAAGATGGGAAAGCTCAACAGGGATCTACTTCAACCGTCTGGAATAAGGTACGAGGTCTGATCCTTTAGTGTTAGACATTTAATTTCTATTGCATATTGGAAAGGATTGATTTCTGGAGTCAAGCTGTCTGTTGTGGTACCCAAGCCATATGAATTTCTCTCTGTAATAGGCGGTGTGATACGAGTACCAGTCCGTAGACACTCGCATCGTCATGTCATGACTCGTGAATCGAGGTGATTTGTGGGAGATGGTCCTAAAATTGACTTGTTAAACATGAGACAATGGTCTCATAAAGAGATAAAGGGAGGAATTTTGAAACCAGTGGTGCAAACAGCATCTCAAATGGAGTCTGTATGGTCCTGTTATGTCGATCAGAAGAAATTAGGTCAAATGGGGCCTATAAAAGGGGAGGGTCCACATGGTGAAGTGTCATTGTCACTGTTCATTGTGGATTTGGAGAGGTGGGCCTTAATTCTTCATTTGTTGATTTCTCTTGATCCGATCGACGATTTCGCGAGCCGTGACTTGTAGGTAAAATCTCTCACTGAACCTGTTCATTTTGATGGCTTTTTGACTGAATTTGACCACCTGGAGGCCCCCAATGAGCTGTTTGGGGTTTGCTGTGCACTAGGTCACTCATTTCAAATGGAAAGGTGTGCCCTGGGCATACCTGTTGGGCCGTTATGAGTGCCCTGGGCACTCCTTTTTCTTAGATAAGTGCGCCCTGGTCTCCTTTGGGTGGTTTTTTGATGATGGGGATGTCTGACATCAGGGTTTTTGCCTTGTGCAGGATGGTGGAGATAAAATGGAGGGAGAGAGACTGCAAGTCGGTTAGAGATGCATCATTATGAGATGGGGGTGTTAGAGATACACTAGTTCACTGTGGGTTACTGAAGTTTATGAGGATTTCGCTTATGCGGAGCTTGGGTTTGCTGATGCAAACTCTGATCAGTTTTTGGGATGTTACTGAGGAGGTGTTCCTCTTCCAGGGCCAGTGTATTGAGATTACGCTGGAGGATGTGTATTTCATTACTGGGCTCCCAATATTGGGAGTAGTTGGTGACTTGGCACCTGTACTATCTCAGGGGGAGACATTAGAGAATTTATGTGAGTGGCAATGTTGTGCTACGACGTATGTGCGTGGTTCTTACATCTTGATGTGTGACATCGAGGAGTTGTCCACACGGGCGGTGGGGACTTTACTACAGTGCATCATGGGTTCCACGGGGAGCCACAATATTTCTGGTGGTCAGCTACAGTTAGTTGAGCGTGCCATTGGTGGAACATATTATGCATGGGGCCAGATGTACTTGTAGGGTGTTCGGTGTTAGCTAAATAAGTCGAAGACTAGTGGCGCTGGTTTTTGCTTTGGCTCCTTTCTATGTGCTTTATTCTTTGAGAAAGTACTTACACTTCGTCCTCATCGGGCTGTGGAGGACAGTGGTCTGTGGGAGATGAGGATGTATAGGTGATTCCAGATGATGATTCGTGAGGGTGGCAGTAGAGTGGGCCACTTCTTCATGGAGGAGTTGTTGGAGCACTGGCTCCAGCTGCCTGTGGTGATCGAGGAGTACCCGTATGTGGGTATGGATTTCTGGGGAGATCCTAAGATGCCCCAACCTCCTGGTTAGGCTTGGGGACTAGCTGGTATGTATGCTTGATATTTTTATGTTTATCTTTGTGCATAGTATAGTTGAGCTGGTTAGTGATTTTCATATTGATGTATGTGGAATGATGGTGTCCTTGCTTGTATGTGCAGATATTGGTCCTCGTCTGCCACCTGGGCATCGGAGGTGGGTTGTTACCGTACCTCCTGCGGCGGCCCCTTCCAGGAACTCATGCAGGAAACAGCGGGATATGAATGGAATGGTACCGTACATGGAGGAGGTAGCTACTGGAGTGTCAGATGTTGGCTGGCAGCATCTGAACACTAACTTTATTGCTGCTATCCACAATCTTCCTCTCGAGCCGACGGGTGTGATGAGGAAGATGGATGTGGCTTGCGAGCACTTTTGTCAGATGGCGAGAGGTGGTCTTCTTGCAGAGGATGTGTCCTCTTCAGAATATGATGAGTCCAAGTTAGATGATAGGTCTGAATCAGATTAGTAGCCTTGTGGGGCTCTTCCTAGTGCGTAGGTGCACTTAGGGGTTTTTGTGTCGCTTATGTATATCTTGTTGAGAAAGCATATGTGGCTTCTCATTTTTGTATTGGACATGTTGTGGACATGTGACTTTATGGATTTATATCTATATATATTTTTGACGCATGTGGATGCGCTTTTATGGTTTTATTATGTGAGTCTTTTTATTATGTTGTGGAATGCCAATGCCTATGTGATGTATTATTACACTGTGTGTGTATTTTTAGACATGATTATGCATTATGTTATGGTTGTATGTTTCCTATATGCTGTTATGGATGTGCCAATTTAGAATATCATTAGCCATTTGATTTGTGACACTATTGAGGTTCCTAGGAACATGTGTGAATGTGATGGATTCAAATGTTCTGACCGTGTGTTTAGTGCGCAGGTACTTTCTAAAGAGGCAGGGATCACGAACTAGGTAATAGTTGTTCAGTTGAGAAACAAGCAGCCGAGAGTCTAGGAAGACATCGAGATGGTGAATTCCTAATTGTAGAGAGGCGGCCAAGAGGCCATTGACACCATCATATTCCTCCTGGTTGTTGGTCGCGGTGCCCACGCATATTCCGTCGATGTGGATCAACTCATGCGATGGGGAATAGATTACCCATGCAGCTGAGGTGAGGTTCGAGTACCATCTGCTTGCTCCATCTACGAATCCCATACACCGATATGATGAGTGCTCCATCTGAAGCAATGAGAGGAAACGATACATAAGACTCAATTGGGGAAAAATGTGTAAAACAAAAAATGAAAAGACTATAATACAATTTAGAACGTTGTCACTCAAAGGGGTGATGTTAGGGGAAAGTCGTTTGGACTTTCCCAGGATTAGCGATCATTCCTTTGTGTGACACGATAAATCCCTGGAGACGGCTCATGGGGACACAAAAAACACACTTGGATGGGTTCAAGTGGATCCTGTACTGGTGACATCACATTAGGACTTGTCACAAGTCATCTATGTGTTGTGTGTGGTTTTGTGACTGTGTGATGAGGTTGTCGAAACAAACCAACATGATGTTAGTGAGATCGCGGAACAAGTGCGTCATGGCATGCTGGAAGGTGGCTCCAACATTTTTGAGGCCAAAGGGCATGAATCGGTAGATGAATGTGCCCCATGGGGTTGTGAATGCTGTTTTGTAACAGTCTTCTTTCTGGATTTGGATTTGGTTGTAGCTGGAAAATCCGTCCATGAAGGAGAAGGCCTCATGTCTGGCGCATGCATCGATGATCTAGTCGATGAACAGGGTGGGGAAGTTGTCTTTGGGACATGCCCCATTAAGATTGTGGAAGTCTGTGCAAACGCGAATGGTACCCTATTTTTTATTCATGGGAATAGGACTAGAAACCCAAGTTGTGTATGCAATGGGATAAATGAAGTCAGTTGTGCGCAACTTCTCTATCTTGGCTTTCACCACAGCCACTTTGGATGGATGGATGGGCCATTGCTTCTGGCGAACAGGTGCCACATCAGGCCATGTTTCGATGTGGTGTTCCACGATGGATGGATCTAAGTTGGGCATTTCAGTGTATGACTAGGCGAATATGTCAGGGAATTCTTGGAAGAGGGCGGTGTAGGCATCGACCTCTTCCGAGGAGCAAGATGGCCCCAGCGTGATTTCTTCAACGATCTCAGAGTTGGTTGAGATGCTGATCCTATTGGTTGGAAAAATGTTTGCCATGTTCCCTTCTTCGAAGGAATCTGGTGCTGGGATTGGGTTCTTGAACCAGTCAACCCCATGGATGAAATCTTTAGTCTCCACAGAAAACTAGTCGGACTGCGACACCAGCTCTTTCGGGAGGAAGAATGAGTGATGGTGCATGTTGTCCCATGGGTATTCCAGGGTAGTCAGAGCTTTAAGTATCTCCTCATCGTTGTTGAAGCAATGAAGTGACAGGTCTAATGGACTATCGTTGGAGATGGGAATTAGCTTGTCGGGGGAACTAGACATCATGTAAATGGACATGGTGTTGGACGAAGGAGGTGGTGGGTGAACTTCTTCGATTAAGGTGATCTCAGACTCAAGGGAATGGTGACGAAGGTCAACAAGAGCCATTCAAAATTTGGGTAAGTCTTGGCAATGGTGGGAGTAATGTCCATACAAGCCACAAAGGGTGCAAGCATGGTTTGTTCTTAATGCCTTGTTCTTTACTACTGGCGTGGTTGGGAGTTCAACCATGGGGATGTTTTCATTCATATCCATGGCATCTAGATGTGCATGGATCACTGGGATTTTTGGGAAATTCTGAGTTGGATGGCCCTGTTGTTCACAGATGGCACAAGGTGGGATTGGTCATGGTTCTGCGGTGGCTTTGGTGTTCTTTCCCCTTGCTCTTTTGGGTTGGGGCAGTGTAGGTGTGGGTGTGGCGGTTGGATTATGCAGACTGGGTGAGGGGTGAGATTCAACCACAATAGGTTGCACCGGAGTTAACACAACCTGGGGCATTGCTGGTTGAGCTGGTGGATCTAGATACCACACCGAGATCCCCAACATAAAGTTAGGTAGGCTTAAGGTGGCCATGACCGGCTTGCTCATGACACCAAGTGGGGGTAAGAGGAAGGGAATTGTATGGACCGGAGATGAGCCCACATAACTACCAGCTAGTTGCATGTGGGGGTGAGGTTGTGGTTGTGGCTGCGCGTAATGCTGCTGTTGTGGATGATGTTGTAGCTGTTGTTTGCATTGTGGTTGCGGACCATGTTATGGTTGTGGTTGGGGCTACGGCTGCGGTTTGGGTGTAGCGGTGCTTGATGAAACCATGCACAAGTCCACAGTTTGCTTTTGTGTCGGTGGTGGTGACACCAACAGGAAAGGAGCTGTCATGGTGAGATTGGTAAACAACTGAGGGCCCACATTCAACGGTGGGAAGGCTGGTATGTTTTCAACCACAGTGTTGGTTGCAGGGATGACGTTAGCATGTGCGGTTGCCCCTTGCAACTCGGTGGTGGTGATGGTAGGAATAACGTTGGCAGGTGTTGTTAACCCTTGTGGATCATGGTAGGTGAGCTGGTCAACCGTCACAATATTCACTTCGTGGGGGAACATCATGAGGAGGAAGACAGTTGACGCTACGGCTTGCATGGCGTACATGTAACTCCTCTCGAGAAGGAGGTTGTAATCTAGTTGAGTGTTGATGACCTCGATGTCGATCATGACTGTCTTCCTAGCTAACGTGATGGGGACATGGGGGAGGATTCCTTGGGCTTTAGTGGGGTGTCCATCATAAGCCCGCAAGGTCGTGGAGGATGGTTGCAGAATCGGTGATCCAAAATTATGCCAAACCAAGGTAGACATGACGCACGTGGATGCCCCCTCATCCACTATGTATCGGTGCACAACCAAGTTCCAGATGGATACCAGGATTTGGAAGGCGATAGTGCAGGGCATGCGCGACTCTCCGTTCTTTGTGTCAAATGTGATTAGATTGGAATCGGAGGGGTCTACTGCCCCTAGAACGGCTAGTAAGGATTTTCGCTATGTTGGGCACGTTTTAAGTACCTTAAGAGTAGACATGGCAGTTGGCGTTTGGGCCAAATCATCCACAATGCTATAGTTGACTGCAGCTCTAGCTGTGGCGTTATTGGCAATTCTGCGTATGGGGGGGCACGGGAATGGGGGTAACTGGAGAGGTAGGTTGGTTGTCTTAGACATGGATGGTGCTGATGAGTCGGTAGGTTCGGTGGTGGTACCGTAATGATTTCATCTAGTATTTTAGTTGACCTCTTCAGTGGTCATGGTCATCAGGTGGTGAACACCTGTTTCAGACATGGGCGGTGCCCCTAGAGCATTGGGATTGGCCTGGGGAGGGGGAGCGGTTGCCACCAATCCTTGGAATGGTAGTGGGTTTTGAAGCACCATGGGAGGAGGTCCTTGTGGTTCTTGGTTGGGTTGGGCTTGGGTGGGGGCATTGGTGGCCTGTTGGGCCTCATTTTGAATGGCCTGCTTAGCAAGATCCATGAGGGGACACTCAAACATGTAATGCTCATAGACATCACATAGTGTACATGGTTGGTTTGTGCACAATGGAGCATTATGTCCTGGTGCATTTTGCCGTGGGGGGTTTTGGGCTGGCCGATTAGCCATGACATTATTGGGAGGGTTCGGTTGTTGACCGCCTCCCTACAGTTGGTTATTGGCTTAGCTGCGGGGCCAGTTGTTTCTAGCTTGCCCTTGTTGATTGTTAGGGGCAGGATGGTTGGGACAGTTTTGTTGTGTGAACACTTGTCCCAACGGAGTGGGTGGAGCGGGGGCAGGGGCTTGAACTTGTTGCACTGGTGGTGCATAGTATATTTGTGGGGGTGGTGGTGCCACAAATGTGGGCATTTTCTCCACATACTGTTGTGTTGGCCAAGCCATGGATTGAGCCTGCTGCGATGGCATAGGTTGTGCATAAGAGGTTGTTGCTACGGACTGAAACATCATCCTAGCATAGTCCAGAGCTTGGTTTTGGTAAGCAACATTAGCAGTGTTGCTTGGTTGGGGTGTAACGACAGGTGGTGTCAGTCGAGGCTGTGGTTGTTGGGAGACTGACCCTATGATACCGTCCACTGCATGGGATGCCCTTGGTGCATTGTGTTAGGAGGAAATCGGACGGGGAGCGTCTGGAATGACAGTATATAAGTATCCACACTGGGCGTAAATGAGATCAAATTGTTGGGCCTTCAATATGGCCTCTTCTTCAGATTGGGGACGTTCATATGCGACGTCCTTTGCGATGGGAGGGAGCAAAGTCTTGAGGAACCAATCCAAGAAGATCCCGTCATCAAGTTGGATCTTACACAAGCTACGGCGTCGCCGCCACTCATGGATATGATCAATGATGTGAGTGGTGGTGTTTTGACGACAGGATAATAGGATCTCAACCCCCTCGTCATATCTGAGAGGGATTTGGAAATACTGTAGGAACATGAAGGTTAGGGAGTTGAAGTTAGGATACTTGGCTTGTGGCAGCTCAATGTACCACTTGGCCGCGGCACTTGTAAGGGTGTGTTGGACCAGCCTCAGCCTGATGGAGTCTTCTACGATGCTATTAGATGAGCACCATAGGTGGAATGTCATTATATGATTTTGGGGACATTCCCCGGCTTTGCCTTCAAAATTTGGGATGTCTGATGGTAGCTTAGTTGGCATGGGTGGCCAAAAATCTTGGTGATGGATGGGATCATTCATTAATCTAGCCAAGTCAGGCAAGGTCAAACGAGCCATGAAGGGCAGATTTGACCCCAAGTTGATGTGGGATGGGGCTGCATTGGGGGTGGAGTTTGCAGGTGCATAGTGCATCTGCACAACTGGGGGTGCTTGTGGTGGCACCATGGAAAATGGGCCAATGCCCCCAAGTGTTGTGGGTGGGATGGTGTAGGTGGCAGGGGCATTTCCCCCATGCGTTGTGGTAGGGGAAATGTGGGTGGTCGGTGCACTGCCCCCCTATGTGGCAGGGGGGACAATGTGTGTGGAGGGGCCATTGCCCCCATGTGTTACCACTGGGCCAGCTTGGCTGGTCGCTATTAGTGGTGTAAATTGGCTAATGACAGTCTACATGACTATGCTTGGATCACTTGCCACATTGTGGGTGACAGGTTGTGATGTGGACATGGGTCTACTTGCCAAGGTTAGGATGAAAAATGGATTCGAGTTTGCAGTAGCCATGGGGCTAGATGGTGCGGCGTGGAGGTCTGGTTCAGACTGATATGGGTCTGAATTAGAATCAGAGGCTATGTGGCCTTATGATGGTGTGGGATATCACTGAGAACGACTACGACGGTGCCGACGGAGTGTTCCAAATGGTGGTGGTTCGCCTCTTAGGTATGAGGAAGATCGTGGAGGATCAATTATGTTTGCTTTGGTGTATGAAACTGGTGGGTATGAAATTTGGACCCTAGTTTCAATGGATTCCTATTGGCTGAAGGTTGTCTCTCAGCCACCAAGACTGCCAGAAGACAACGCTTGGCTTGTTCCTCATGGGTGGTTCTACTCAATCGGAAGGGGTCGTTGCCCGTTTTGCTTGGCAATTCCTCTCAACGGCTAGCTACTTTAGGGTTCCTGTGATACTCCTCATAATGAGTTTCTGGGAAAATCCTAAGTACTTCCCACAGTTAAAGTAGTCAGGGACTTATGTCCTCAAAGACTGCAGAATTGATTGAACTTAGTGTAAATTTGGTAAATTTTAAGGCTTACTCAGTGTCTTGAACTGAGTTGGGTTAATTATTTGGTATGGTGTGTTGGTTGCTTGTTTTGGTATTTGGTTTTAAATATGGTTTATGAATTCATGGTAGAGTTCATATTGTGGTTTTGTATGCAAACATAAACAAAAATTTGTAAGCAAATATGGTGATTAACCCTGAATTGTTGGCCTAACTAAATGTCTACCTCTCAATGGTATTCTTCTTCAACCAAGAGAAGGTGTTGGGATCTCAACACAATGGGACTAAAACCATCCATAGATCCTCAGGTCACCTCCCAAGTGCTAGGTTGGTCAACAGGGAAGATGCTTATCGCCGTGAGAATCCCTCCTTCTCTACCCCCTTTACCTTCCAAGTCACTTGGTTTTAGTGGTTTAGGAAAAATACCATGGAGTGCCTAGATCTATACGAGCTTTCCATTCGTCGTATCCCAGAATACCTCGGAGGTTGATGACTAGGTAGAGGAGGAAGGGGGAAGCAAGATGGTTAATTTTAGGTTACTTTTAGTTAGTCTAGTTCATTTTATTAAACCTTAATGATTGATTTAGCATATACACTTTGTTCATCGATTTATTTGCATAAAATGAAATCTGGAATTAAAAGAGACCCGCAATGGTGGACAGAGGCGGCTGGGCTGCACTGACAGTCCTATGAAACTACAAATTACTGTTAATTAAACTTAAAAACAACTTTTGTGTGACAGGCCGCACATTTCTGACCAAATACCGTGAGGGGGCCACGAGATTTTTCCAGTAATGAGCGAGAGGGTCGCACAAAATGCCAAAACAACTGCA
This sequence comes from Pseudotsuga menziesii, assembly GCA_001517045.1. Taxonomy (NCBI): domain Eukaryota; kingdom Viridiplantae; phylum Streptophyta; class Pinopsida; order Pinales; family Pinaceae; genus Pseudotsuga; species Pseudotsuga menziesii. The sequence goes on along the minus strand of LPNX011213240.1, from coordinate 227,720 downwards.
ACTTGAGCTCCTAGGCTGAAGTCGTGCCTATCTAAATATTAAGTGCACCTTGGGTGCACCTATTTGGGGATTAAGTGTGCCTTGTCTCACCTTTTCCCCTGATAAGAGCGACCTGGTCCGGAAAGGGGTTTTTTGGTGAGGCAGGGTCAGATCTGGCCAATAGTAACTGGTATTGGGGTCAGTTTGACTCAGCACGGCCTAGCAGAGGATTCGACATTGAAAAAAATAGGAAATAAAGAAGATTTAAATAGATCTAAACTAAGATTTTTGAAAACTAGGGTAAAAACTGAAAAAATTGAAAACTTGAATTTTTTTGCCTAGGGATCTTGTGGGATCGACCTAGCAGAGTCTCCAAAGTTGTAGTGAGAATTTCTCCTCACTACAAGGGTTGGAATGGCTCCCTTGTTCCTATAGGGAACAAGGGTAAGTTCCTACCTTTATAAAACAGTAAAAAACAGAATGATAAATGGTAAAAATAGAGCTACGAATTGAAACTAAGCTAATCTAAGCAAGACTAAGTAAATGTCAGCTACTATAAACTAAATCTAAGAGCTAATAATATAAATAAAGATGGATATGCATCCCTTGTGAACCCCTTTGCACATAGTGGGTTAGGGTTCCGCCTCCAAAACCTGCAAAATAAACCTAAGCTACTAAACCTGCAAACAATGGCAATGAAAAACATGCAAATAGAGATGAGGGTTAGAAAGTAAAAACAATAAAACAAAACATAAAAAGAGATTATACCTCACTTAGGTGGAAATGGGCCACCATGCCCTAGCTCATGGGAGCACCTCTCTCTTGGTTGGGAAGCAATGGCTTGATTAGATGGAGATGGAGGAGAGGGAGAGTGGGTGGTTTGAGAGCAAGAGGTCTGAAAGCATCCATGGGCAGCATAACAACAGGCAAGTGAGGAGTGTTTTGAGAGTGACCCCCCACCCTCCTTTTATAGTTTTTCCAAGGGGTTTTAGGGTTTTAAGCCCTTGGTCAAGGTTTTAGCCCCCTTTTTGGGCCTTTAGCCCCTTTCATCCTAACTTTAGCCCCTTTCAGGGTTTTAGCCTTTTTTTGAGGGCTTTAGCTTCTGGGGGTCTATTATGGGCTCTTTTTTGGGGTTTTTAGCCCTTTTCTTCATCCTTGGGCTCTTTTGGAAGTGTGGGCGTCAAATGGAAGGTCTTATGGAGTGAAATGAGTGTTGTGAGATGGTGTCCTTGGGTGGTGTAGGCCATGGAGAGCTATGTGGGGGATTTTTGGGTTAACAGTGCCCATATGCATAAGATAGTGAAATTAATAATATAGTTCATGAAATGTTAGATGAAGGCATAATTCAACCTAGGAAAAGTTTTTTCTCTGCACCAATTGTGATGGTTTGCAAAATGAATATTTGTGGTGTATGCTTCCAAATTATAGAGAGATCAATAAGCTGGCAAATAAAAATAACTTTCCTATTCATGTTTGATAAATTATTAGATGAATTACATTGATAAATTTTCTTTACCAAGTTGGATTGTCATTCCAGATATCATCAAATCAAAATGAGGAAAGATGTCATTCTATAAATGGCCTCCAAAACAAATGAAGGTCATTATGATTTTTTGGTGATGTCATTTGGCCTTACCAATGCACCTTCCACATTTCAAAGCTTAATGAATTCTATTTTTAAATCCTTTCTTAGAAAATTTGTGTTATCATTTTTTGATGATATATTAATTTATAATAAATATTGGAAAGAGTATGTACATGTGAACATGGTATTAAAATTATTAGAGGAGAATCAACTATATTCTAAGCCTTGCAAGTGTTCCTTTGGGGTTCAAAATATGGAATAGTTGGTTCATATTTATCTCACAAATACTAGAGCCATCATGGAATGTCCTGTTCCTAAAACCATTAAGAATCTTATAGGATCCTTAGGACTGATAGCCTACATATGCAAGTTTGTAAAGACTTATGGTCAAGTAGAGGCACCTCTAACAAGATCATTAAAAATGGGTGCATTTTGTTGGACACAAGAACCAACCAAATATTTTGAAACAACTTAAAGTGTCTATGTGTGCAACGGTGGTATTAACAATGTATGACTCCAAAACAAAAATTGTTATGGAATGTGATGCCTCAGGACATGGTATTGATGTAGTTTTAATGCAATAAGGAAGACCCTTTTCCTTTGAAAGTTTCCAACTTACAGGAAAAAAATTACTCAAACAAATCTATAAAAAATAAATGTTGACCATCTTGCATGCAATAAAGAAATGGTGTCCTTTCCTAATAGGGAGACACATCAAGGTAAAAAAAGATCATGAAAACACTAAGTAATTTCTGCAACAATGATTGTATTCAAAAGAGAAACATAAATGGGTTACAAAGATGTTAGGTTGTGACTTTGAAATTATCAAAGCAAAACAAAATTTGGTGGAAGATGCACTTTCAAGAAAATAAGATGGCATAGAGGGATTACTTGGTCTTATTTCAATTATGCATTCAAACGAGGTGGAAGAAGAAAGAATGGAATGTGAATAGGATCACAAGGAGTGTAATATAAATCAACTATTACAACTACAATAGGACCCTAGTTCATTAGTTAAATTTGTGTGGAAGCTCAACTCAAACAGAAAGTTCTTTTGGAATTGCACATTTGCTTTATAGGAGGACAATTAGGGTTTTTGAAAACTTACCATGGGGTCAAAAAGGATTTCTTTGGGTAGGTATTAAAATAATGTCCAAAATACTATGGAAAAATGTTTGGGTTTCCAACATGGATGATTTTAAGAACCCACCCTACATTTATATGTATAAAAAATGGGTAAATCTTCCTGATATATAGGAAAATTTGAAGGCAATTTTATCAATACTATAATATGTTATATAAAAAATGTGGTGAATATTTCATTTTACTATATAATGCTTTAAAATCTTGGTGAATATTTCATTAAATTATAAGATATTGTAAAATCTTGGAAAACATTTCACTACACTTTAAAAAAATGTAAAAACCACTGAACCTCTCACTGGTTTATAAAATATTAAAAAAAATTGGCGAATCTTTTGCCAAGAAGATTTGCCATATATTTGATTCCTAAGAAATCACAATTCATTGTGTTTTTAGTTTTCCTTCTAATAGGTTTCTCTTCGTATTATTTCAATTCTTTCTCACACTAATTCTCATACAATCACCCAAATCAACCAATACTAAATTGAACAACGTAATTGTTGAAACTTTTATGTAACTTATTTTTCACTAAATCATATTAATTCTAATTGCTAATTAAATATTCAATAATAAATTACTCCTTGTGGAAAAATGAAATCACTCCATCTAGAATGGAAATATAGAATTGTTCATAAAGATAAGCATATATATTATTTTTGCAAGAAGTTAAATCATATAAATTATTTTTTCTTTAGATATGATTATATTATGTAGGATATTTATATGAAAGAATAACAAGTACAATAATATGCATAAGATATAAAAGATACACGAGACACAAAGATTTTCATCGGGGAAACCATAAAGGAGAAAACCCCACAAATTTCCTCATAATAGTAAGAACATCAAAAGCAATAATAAGAAGTATTCATTAACTATATATCTCTTGTCCTTTCTCTCTCTCTCTCTCTCATGTGAAATTGAGAGTGTGAGGTGTATATAAATGAGGGAGAGCGCCTCCCTATTTATACCCTTTCAAGTCACCGACCAAACATAAGAATGGGGCCCACATGTCTTCCCTAACAGGTCCAAATTATCCTAGAGAGACTCCAAATACAAATTACATGATGTTACACTAGGGACTATTGCCCCGACTTACAATGGAGGTTGACAATGGAGGTTGTACCTAATGGTTTAGACACAGTTAATACATCCCACAAGGGGGTAAACACATCCCCAATGGGGTTACAACAACATACAATGATAATATACATCATAATATTTTCCGAAGTTACAAATACATCAACACTATATTAATTTTGCAAGAAGTTAAATCCAATTACCACTCGTGCAAGAATGAAATCTAGATGATATGATGAATTAATGTTGAATCAAATCTAGATGAATGTGTGGTTGTAGTTCATGGTGATAGTAGAATTGAGAAGTATGGAGATTGGATGTTGTGTTAGCAACATAGAACGGAAATGAACTCAACCTATGATATCAATTCAATAAGAAATTAAATATTTTTCAACACTTTTAATTATAAAGAAATCACTTGCATACCTTTAGATAGATCACACATGCCAAGTAATCAGATATTTCACCAATTAAGTATTCACACACTTTAATTAACTAATTGTTTTAGCAATGTATTAATCCTCAGATGACTAATTGATTCAGCAACACACTACTCACATAATCCACAAACATGCATTTTATCAATAGATTATCACACAAAAATAATTATGAAATTCTATAGCTATTCAAACTGGGGGAGCTTGGTGACAAGGTGGGTTATTTCCTCCTAACAGAGTCTCCTTAAAATTAATAATGCTACATATGGTGGGACCTTTCCTACTATTTCAACAATGTATTTAATTCTATAGAAAGGTATTTTATCTACCCACATTGGAAAGGTCTTCCATTAGTATTAATATAGAGAAATGATTGGTTACTGCACTTTTGATGAATTCTCTATGTAAGTTTTTAATATTCCTATGAGCTACTCTAGTCCAAGTCATTCTAAATGTAAACTTCCATTCTTCTTCCTCCTAGTGAAAAATCCACTCCTAGTCCCTTAAAGATAATTTTTTCTCTATAAGAAACGAGTTTGACATTCCTTCTCTCAATTTAGTATTTTTATTTTATTTTTGTTTTATGTTTTCCCCTTTTCAAAATTAGGTCTATGATTGTCCTGACTTATCAATAGAATATTGGAGAGACAATAAAGACACCAGTTCTTCAACATCCATTATCCACATAAAGTAAACGTGGGAAATAGGTCTCAATGGATTTAATTACCAGTCTAGCAAAGTGATGCACGGGAATCACGGCCGAGGTTAGATAATTGATTTTAGGCGACAAGATTCATCTAAATCAGAGGCCGGTGACCTATAGACAATGATATATCTGGTAGTCGAGATCATAAGAGTCGGATAGCTGACTAGGAGTGGACCAATCGAGGAAAATACCAGTCGTGGAGGGAACCAATTGACCCATCCTCGCTATTTATCATTTATGTGACCCATTTAAATGTAAATATTGTAAACTAAAGTCCTTTTGGGTCCCAGATCCCCTTATTACAAAATTTATGTCTCCATCTCAACCTAGGGAACTAGTAGGTCGATGAAACATTATTTGCAAGTAGTCTTATTTGGATGGGGACATGACAATGTTCTCTCTTATATAGAACTTGGGGCGATGAAAGACAATATTCTATTGTGTAAAACTCATTCTCTCCGATATATCATAATTATACTCTAAAGAATTGTTGGGATTTTTATCCTCATTATTTTGAGGGTTTTCTCAAGGTACATGTTTTCTTGTGAATCAATGACCTGTGTGATTGAATGCTCTATTGATTCTAGGGAACCAATTGACCCACCCTTTCTATTTATCATTTATGTGACCCATTTAAATGTGAATATGGTAAACTAAAGTCCTTTTGGGTCCCATATCCCCTTATTACAAAATTTATGTCTTCATCTCAACCTAGGGAACTAGTAGGTTGGTGAAACATTATTTGCAAGTAGTCTTATTTGGATGGGGACATGAAATTGTTCTCTCTTATATAGCACTTGGGGGGATGAAATACAATCTTCTATTGTGTAAAACTCATTCTTTCCGATATATCATAATTATATTCTAAATAATTTTTGGGTTTCTCATCCTCATTATTTTGAGGGTTTTACTAGGATACATATTTTGTTGTGAATCAATGACCCGTGTGATTGAATGCTCTATGATTCCAGTGTTCAGTACTTATGCAATTAAAGTTTTAAAGTTCAAAGATCATCATATTTTCTCAAAAAGTAACAATGACAGATAGTCTCTTGGTGACATAATTTGTGCTCCTAGGCCACACTCATGACATATAATGGGATAACACAGGTAGTCACCTAGTGACATAATTTTTTCTCTTGGCTTGTTCCCACTTAATGGATTTCTCATAGAGAACTTCTTATGATGTATAGATTCGAGAGATGTGAATATTCAATGGTATGAGTACAAAGTTGCACCATCTATGATGATGATGATGATCGTGGTGGTAGAATACAATCCTTGATAAGAGGAAGTGTTGAAGATTGTATAAGTTCGAAAGATATTCTTCTTGTATTCTTGATGTATTATTATTGTACTTCCTTCAATGGATATTATTATTGCAAATGATCATGTAAAGAACCTTAAAAGAATCAATGTAAACTGTACTAGTTGATTCATCCCTGAAGAATCCAAGAAAAGCATGTAAATGATATTATATTGTACCCTAGTTAAGTCAATCCAGTTAGGGAAGTCAAGTTGGCCCCATAAGGAAAAGTTAGTTGGAAATTAAGTATAAATAAGGGAGACTCCCTTCCCATTTGGACACATCAAGAAATCAAGCATATTCACTACCAAGAGAAGAAGAACAAGCTCGGTAGAGAAGGAAGAGTAGTTACATTGTGAAGATATCTTATTCTTGGGTTTTCTATCTTATCTTATTCTCAGGATCTTCATGACTCTGAAACGACGTTACGCAAAACCATGGCTTAAATCCAAGTACATGTAAAAACTTCGCATATTTTTTTCATTTGATACAACAATGAAGGATTATTATGGAACCAGAAGCGCCATGATAGTCATCTTGGACAATTGATATTCAGAAGTTTGGATGCTTGTTTTCTTCGAAGTATCATCAGCTAGATTGCTTGTTTTTTTCAACAGATTTATGCTCGGCCATAATTTGACTATTCGATTATGATTGATTGGAGAGAGTTGTAATTAGTATTTTAGATAATTGTAATTATTTTCATGGTCAATGATATTTTAGTTTTGGAAAATTGAATTTTGTTGAGTATTGTAGAGAAATCATTTGATTGGTTTCACAAAAGGATGAAAAATTAGTCTTCCATCGACTCCACAATTTTGAACTCAGTTTTGAAGTTGAACATATGTCTCTTTGCATTTTTAATTGGTGGACTATCATTTATGCTTTATCATCTATGGATGAGAATGAGACAAGTGTACTGTCCAGATTCATTCTATGGGTGTCGTCCAAGATTAAACGAAAATGAGACAAGTGTACTGTCCAAATTGATTATATGGGCATCCTCCAAAATTAATAATTAATAATATTAAAAAAAAAGGCTTAATTAACATGTGATAAATACAATTAGTGATAGTTGTAAAGATAAAATTAATTTTCAACTATTCGATTATTGGATACAACTACGAGCTTATTAGATACAACTATTAGCTTAACTCCAATGATTCTAGAACTATTAGCTTAACTTCAACTCTAATCAGAGTTATATTCTATAAGTATTAGCTTAACTATTAAATACAACTCTTAGCTTAACTCCAACGATTCTACAACTATTAGTTCAACTTCAACTCTAATCACTTAAGGATTAGTCCAAATGCATTTGGCATCTAAGATTCTAGCTAATTTGCATTCATGTAAGAGTAGTTCTTATAATAAAATAGTTCGAAATCCTAATAAAATCCTCCAAACTAATAAACTCCTTCATCTCGTAGTTGGGAATCTTTCTAATATACAATTCGTATTACATGTTTAGGTTTTTCCATATAAATATAATTAGGTTTTTGATTATTTTTAAAGTAGGTTAGTCTAACTCATAATTAACAATTTAAAAAAAAACCAAAATAGCTTAGTTAACATCTGATAAGTACAATTCATGATAGTTGGAAAAAACATACTCCAACTTCAACTATTCGATTATTAGATATAACTATTCAATTATTAGTTTAAATACATTGATGATACAACTATTAGCTTAACTTCAACTCCAATCATGACTTTTACTTGAGTTGCAATTGCCAATATATTCACTTTTAAATTAACTACTAGATACAACTATTAGCTTAACTCCAATGATTCTACAATTATTAGTTTAACTTCAACTCTAGTCATAATTATATTGGATAAATATTAGATTAACTCTAATGATGGTACAACTATTAGCTTCACTTCAACTCTAATCACGGTTGTATTGGATAACTATTAGATAACTATTAGATTATTCCAATAGTGATACAACTATTAAATTAAATTTAGATGGACTCCATCTCTTAGCATGAGAAGTTCACATTGATTGCAGTGAAACCATGTAATCATGTGCAACTTATGTGATAGTTGAACTCCATCTAGAAATTGGGAGTCGAGTCAATGTGCATAAGGCTTAGACTGAGCTTTATATAAACCTTCAAATTTACTATTATATACAACTAGTAGCTTAACTTCAATGATGATACAACTATGATCTTAACTTCAACTATGAGCTTAACAACCATAAATTAAGTGGTTGTTATATTAGCTTAACTATTAGATACAAGTAATTGACACATTATTTAGTAAAAAAACATTATCAATATGTCAAATATATACCTCTCGACATATTTCAAACATTATATATTAGTAATATGGTTGTTGCTACTTGAGAATAGAATATGTGTTATACTTCCTCGCTATTTATTTTTTGACAGACCCTAATCTCACCCAGTATCAATAATTGATTTTACCAGAAATCAATGAGAAATTATTGAGAATACAACGTGTGTTAAGCATCCTCACTACTTATTTTTAGACAAAACCAAATCTCACCCACTATCAATAATTATTTTTCCCAGCAATCACTTGAACTCAATGAGAAGGCGAGCTCCTCCATTCCCTCTATATGCACTTAGAAGCCTTTTGTGAAGAACTTAAGAACCGTTTCTACCCATCTATCTACCTCAAAAATACACTAGCTCATTAGTTTTAGCTCATAAAACACTGACAAACCATGCAACTATAGAAATTCTAAAGCCTTGATGGCATAAGGAATTTCATAAACAAGCTAAGGATCTAGGTGCACAATTAACCTCACAGAGAAGTGTAGATAATTAGCATAAGGAGAGAAGAAGAAGAATGAATGAACACACATTAATGAATAATAAATAAATGATAATTGATATATTATTACATAGGTAATACATCATTATAAAGGAAAATAGAGTTTCTAGAAGGCAACTGAAGCTAGCTCATAAATCAGGCTTACTAATTATGATAAACCCCATAGTTGGCTAAAGCACTTTCCTAGTCTATCAAACACGTCATGAATTAGCAATAACATGTGTGAGTGATGATGAGTGAAGGAAAGACTTGCTAATCCTAGAATATGGAGAGAAAATATTGGAGGATGGGTTGGCAACAAAAGCTACCAGTTTCCTAGTTGACTAGCTTTACCTTATCCACAGAAAAGCAGGATAAAACAGAAAAAGCAGAATAAAGTAGAATTTGTTGTAAAGCATTGTTACTAATTCTATATGGCCATAAAGTGGTCAAGATCAACCCAGAATCAGAAATAAATCATTCTTAGGATATAGATGGCAAATGTTGACTTTAAGGTGCAAGTGGATGCCAACTATCTAAGCTAGTAGGTAGTAAATTAATCAAATAATGATTACTTATTTTATGAGTGGGTTTATGATATTCAAACACCCCCCTTTAAACCTGACTTTATGATGATATCTATGAAATAAACAGAAATATATATGCATATAGGGCCCAGTAACAAGGCTATGGTCACCCTTTTACAAGTTATCTTGTCCAAAAAATGAGGAAAGAGGAAAAACCACAAGAGGAAAATCCTCCCTCAAGAAAGGACATGAAAAAACAATACCAAAAATGTTGAACTGCTAGTGTTGCTGCTGCTCCAAACTAAATGCTGATGTCTGGAGGAATCTTCTTCTTGGGAAGAAGATAAATTTGCTCACCTGGATAAAAAACACAAACAACTGCAAGATGGATACTAGGACCATGTAGAACAATTGAGATCCAATGATGTGAAGGTAATACTGAAATATCTTGAGACTTGTAATCAACTCCAAATGATGAGATGACTTGAACTTCGAACCAGTAGAGATGAAATGAGCTCCATATAGGTGAAATAACTATTCAAGCGAATGTATAATGTCTCCATCTTCATTTACACAGAGAGGATGTGTGCAAGTGATCATGTAGGAACATAGAGAAGGCATAGGATCAAAGAGTGTGAATGCATGGGCTCCATGGGTTGATCTAGCTTCCAAAGAATCCAAGAGATCACATATAATCACAACAATAGACTCATGGGAATATAGTGGTAAATAATCCTCTATGGTAGAAGAATGTAAGGAGGAAAGATAGTGATGTTCAAAATATTCAAGGAGGCTCTGAGAATGAGTGCCACGAACAAAGGAGGAGTTGTATAAGCGCATGGGATCAAGTATGGTAAGTGGTAAGACACTAAAAGGAATTTATTTGGCTAAGAAAACATCCTATAAGTCACTGGGTTGCACACCATCAAGGAGAGAGGCATGCACAAAGTGTGAGAGGTCTGGCATATGGATCTCATAATCCATGATAGAAGACATAGAGAACACTGAATGTGTGAGTGAATCATTAATAGCAATAGCAGCTCCATTAGTCACTTTTTTTTTTATCAACAACATCATAAGAAGATGAATCAGGATCTTCTACTTCAAGAGACACATAAAAATATGTCTCTTCAATATTTTCTTCTTGATTGAAAGATGAAGCATTCAAATCAAAGAGAGTAGTAGAAACATGAACTGTATGAGAAACTTATTCTTCATGATCAACTTCATCAGAGACTATAGAGGCTGAGACATCTTGAGAGAGAGAAATCATTGAGGAGCTAGAGGAACTCTCCACATAGCTAGAAGGATTCTCATTGTCCTTTCCCAAAACTCTATCCAATGTTGTCCATAGATACTTTGGGTATTCAACAGAATCTATAAGGTAGCGTATGCTTGGATAGATAGCTAGACAAATAGCTCGAGTTGCTCTATCATAGTCATTCAACCAGTCACTTGGATCTTCATAAGTCTCTTCACCAGCTCCAATAGATATCTCATAGAGACCTTGTCTCTTTATATATGAAATCATCTTCAATTTCCACTCTGAATAGCTTGTAAATGGAGAAAGAAGAGGAACCGATACTCTTGAATCCATTCAAAGTTGAACCTGCAAAATAAACCTACAAATTTGAAAAGGAGGATTAATTAATGAACTATCAAAGATATGATATCATGTAGAGCTTTGATATCCTATGCTCTGATACCATGTATAAATTATAAATCCTTGATGGTATAAGGAATTTCATAAACAAGCTAAGGATATAGGCACACAATTAACTGTGACAGAGAATTGTAGATAATTAGCATAAGGAGAGAAGAAGAAGAATTAATGAACACACATTAATGAATGATCAATAAATTATAATTGATATATTATTACATAGGTAATACATCCTTATAAAGGAAAATAGAGTTGCTAGAAGACAACTCAAGCTAGCTCATAAAGCAGGCTTACTAATTATGACAAACCCCATAGTTGGCTAAAGCACTTTCCTAGTCTATCAAGCACCTCATGAATTAGAAATAACATGCATGAGTGATGATGAGTGAAGGAAATACTTGCTAATCTTAGAATATGGAGAGAAAATAATGGAGGATGGGTTGGAAACAAAAGCTGCTAGTTTGCTAGTTGTCTAGCTTTACCTTATCCATAGAAAAGCAGGATAAAGCAGAAAAAGCAGAATAAAACAGAATCTGCGGTAAAGTGTTGTTACTAATTCTAGATTTCCATAAAGTGGTCAAGATCAACCCAGAATCATAAATAAATCATTCCTAGTATATAGATGGAAAGTGTTGACTTTAAGGTGCAAGTGGATGCCAGTTATCTAAGCTAGTGGGTAGTAAATTAATCAAATAATGATTAATTATTTTATGAGTGGGTTTATGATACTCCAACATCAACAATTTATTAAAGACTTTATCTTCCTTATGCAATCGTATTCAACTCCAAAATCATGTTTATTAACTTTTATACAAGATGAAGTTTCTATGTTTGAAAGCAATACTCTACACCAAGGATTCGAACATGTATTTACCTTTGAATGAAAAGTTCAATATCACTCTATTTTTTCTTCCCCGCTAAACCCTATTTTTTTTGCTAACCCCAAAGTCTCAATGCTCCCACTATCCCTAGACACTCTTCACCTCCCCCAAAAACTCTAAGTTCACCTCTACTCAAGCCACTATAAAAAAAGATTGCAAATGTCCCTTTCATTGCACTGAGAGCCACTATGTCATAAATTCTAGGGTCCTTAATTACCCTAAGCCTTTCAAATCCCTATCTATTGATCACTTATACCTTAACTTCCTCTCATCCAACTCCAGAAGTGATATTATTACCCAACCCTAGCATACTTAATGTGCAAAGGAGGGAATCGATGGATCAAAAGATGGAAAAGATGAAATATGGTCTCGAATATATGAAGGGGGTGATTCTAAATGAGATAAGACAATACTTTAGCCCTAATTCAGCTCCTTGAGAAGAATATAAGGAGATCAAAAGTATATGGTCACAACCATATATTCAAAAATTTGAAAAAAAATTAGACAACAAGAGGTTTGAGTTCTGGCACTTAGTCATTCAACACTCCATTATCCACATCATGATGGGTTCAACTCAAAACTAAGCCACTACTTCATTCCCAATATTGACATGAGAAAGTTTGATGGAAATGATTTAATAACATGGAATATATAAGGAATTGCTTCACTTTTGAAATTGGATAAATAAGGAATTGCTCTTAAATTCCTTATTTAAATCATTCCATGTTAGAGTGAAAACATTCCAGAGGATAATTTGTTGGATCTCTTTATGGAACTTTAAAAAAATTGAAAATAAAAATATAGCTACTAGAAGGGTTGTTACTAACACCTATAGAAAGGGAAAATTTTCCTCCCCCAATATCAGACAACTGGCAAGGTTTAAGCCTTAGTGAGTGGATGAAAGAAGAGAAAATGGATCATGTTTCAATTGTAACATGTACATTAAGGGACATAAGTGTAGTAAGAATAATTTATTCTACATAGATTATGAATATGAATAATACCCAAAAATAGAACATTATCAAGAGGTAGAGCTAGAAGATACTACTCCAACAATATCTTTCCATGCATTGGCCAAAATTATCACCCCTCAAATTCTTAGGATAGAAGCATATATAAAAATAATTGGTAACAATGTTGATTGATTTTGGTAGTACCCATAATTTGATTAATTGCAAAATATCCAATTTAGTTCTCATTTGTTTTATATATCTAGCACCCAAATTTCAAGAAATGATTTCATATAGAGGAACCATAAATTGTTTAGGAAAGTACGATAATATTAAGTTTACTACGAGGGAATATTTATTAGATATTCCAATGATTGCAATCTAAATTTGTAGTTTTGATGTTATGCTAGGAGATAATGACTACAATAATTGGGAACAATGGCTCTTATTTTTTAGTAAATTTTCATGAGATTCTATTTAGAAGGAAATAAAATTGGACTCAATGGTATTTGAGGGAAACCCTCTAAAGAGATAAACACTAAAAATATGACAAAACTTCTAAAAAGGGACACTAAGGTGTAATTGCACAATTTTTCTCACTAGATGTTCAAGCATCTATATTCGATATTCCAGTGGATCTCCCTAAAGTTATTGACAATCATTCTAGGGTATTTTGAGAGATTCCTAAAGTTACTCTACATACTCAAGATCATGGCCATGTTATTCACTTGCAACTAGGAAGTGTGCCACTTGACATCAGACCCCACAAGTACCCATATGCACAAGACAGTGAAATTAATAATATAGTTCATGAAATGTTAGATGAAGGCATAGTTCAACCTAGGAAAATTTGTTCCTCTGCACCAATGGTGATGGTTTGCAAAATGAATATTTGTGGTGTATGTGTCCAAATTATAGAGAGATCAATAAGCTGTCTAATAAAAATAACTTTCCTATTCATGTTTGATGAATTATTAGATGAATTACATTGAGAAATTTTCTTTACCAAGTTGGATCGTCATTCCATATATCATCAAATCAAAATGAGGAAAGACGTCATTCTAGAAATAGCCTCCAAAAAAGATGAATTTCATTGTGATTTTTTGGTGATGTCATTTGGGCTTAACAACGCACCTTCCACATTTCAAAGCTTAATGAATTCTATTTTTAAATCCTTTCTTAGAAAATTTGTGTTATCATTTTTTGATGATATATTAATTTATAATAAATATTGGCAAGAGTATGTACATGTTGACATGGTATTAAAATGATTAGAGGAGCATCAACTATATTTTAAGCCTTGTAAGTGTGCCTTTGGGGTTCAAAATATGGAATAGTTGGTTCATATTTATCTCACAAATACTAAAGCCATGATGGAATGGCATGTTCCTAAAACCATTTAGAATCTTATAGGATCCTTAGGATTGATAGCCTACATCTGCAAGTTTGTAAAGAATTATGGTCAAGTAGAGGCACCTCTAACAAGATCATTGAAAATGAATTCATTTTGTTGGACACAAGAATCAATCAAATATTTTGAAAAAAATTAAAGTGTCTATGTGTGCAACGGTTGTATTGGCAATGCATGACTTCAAAAAAAAGTTTATTATGGAATGTGATGCCTCAGGACATGGTATTGATGTAGTTTTAATGAAATAAGGAAGACCCTTTTCCTTTGAAAGCTTCCAACTTACAGGGAAAAACTTACTCAAACAAATCTATAAAAAATAAATGTTGACCATCCTGCATGCAATAAAGAAATGACGTCCTTTCCTAATAGGGAGACACATCAAGGTAAAAATAAATCATAAAAACACTAAGTAATTTTTGGAACAATGATGATATTCAAAAGAGAAACACAAAGATGTTAGGTTGTGACTTTGAAATTATCAAAGAAAAACAAAATATGGTGGAAGATGCACTTTCAAGAAAAGAAGATGGCATAGAGGGATTACTTGGTATTATTTTAATTATGCATACATACGAGGTGGAAGAAGAAAGAATGGAATGGGGATAGGATCATAAGGAGTGTAAGATAAATCAACTATTACAACTACAATAGGACCCTAGTTCATTAGTTAAATTTGTGTGGAAGCTCAACTCAAACAGAAAGTTCTTTTGGAATTGCACATTTCTTTTATAGGAGGACAATTAGGGTTCTTGAAAACTTACCATGGGATCAAAAAGGATTTATTTGGGTAGAAATTAAAATAATGTCCAAAATACTATGGAAAAATGTTTGGTTTTCCAACAGGGATGATTTTAAGAACCCCCCTATATTTATATGTATAAAAAATGGGTGAATCTCCTTGATATATAGGAAACTTTGAAGGCAATTTTATCAACACTATAATATGTATATATAAAAGAATTGTTGAATATTTCATTTTACTATATAATGCTTTAAAATCTTGGCGAATCTTTCACTAAATTATAAGATATTGTGAAATCTTGGCAAACATTTCACTACACTATAAAAAATTGTAAAAAATTTCACTGATTTATAAAATATTGTAAAAAATTGGCGAATCTTTTGCCAAGAAGATCTGCATATATTTGATTCCTAAGAAATCACAATTCATTGTGTTTTCAGTTTTCCTTCTAATAGGTTTTTGTTCGTATTATTTCAATTCTTTCTGACACTAATTCTCAAACAATCACCCAAATCAACCAATACTAAATTGAACAACCTAATTGTTGAAACTGTTATGTAACTTCTTTTTCACTAAATGATATTAATTCTAACTGCTAATTCAATTTTCAAGAAGAATTACTACTAATTCAATCTTCAATAATAAATCACTCCTTGTGGAAAAATGAAATCACGATGTTTAGAATGGAAATATATAACTCTTCATTAAGATAAGCATATATATTATTTTTGTAAGAAGTTAAATCCTACAAGTTATTTTTTCTTTATATGTGATTAGATTATATGGGATCTTTATTTGAAAGAATAACGAGTACGTGAATATGTATAAGATGTAAAAGATACACGAGACACAAAGAATTTCACCAGGGAAACCATAAAGGAGAAAACCCCACAAACTTCCTCAGAATAGTAAGATGATCAAAAGCAGTGATAATAAGTATACAACAACTATCTATCTCTTATCCTTTCTATCTCTCTCTCTCATGCGAACTTGAGAGTGTGAGGTGTGTATAAATGATAGAGAGTGCCTCCCTATTTATACCCTTTCAAGTCACTGACCAAACATAAGACTAGGGCCCACATGTCTTCCCTAACAAGTCTGAATTCTCCTAGAGAGACTCCAAATACAAATTACATGATGTTACATTGGGGACTATTTCCCCGACTTACAATGGAGGTTGTACCTAAAGGTCTAGATGCAGTTAAGACATCCCGCAAGGGGGTTAACACATCCCCAATGGGGTTACAACAACATACAATAATAATATACATCATAATATTTTCCAAAGTTACAAATACATCAACACTGTGTTACTTTTGCAAGAAGTTAAAATCTAATCACCACTCGTGCAAGAATGAAATATTTGTTCTATGTTGCTGACACAACATCCAAACTCCATAATTGTCAATTCTTCTTGACCATGAACTACAACCACAAATTCATCTAGATTTGATTCAACATTAATTAATCATAATGAACTCAACCTGTGATATCAATTCAACAAGAAATTAAATCTTTTTCAACACTTCTAATTATCAAGAAATCACTTGCATACCTTTAGATAGATCACACATGCCAAATAATCAGTTGTTTCAGAAATGAAGGATTCACACACTTTAATTAACTAATTGTTTTAGCAATGTATTAATCCTCAGATGACTAATTGATCCAACAACACACTACTCACACAATCCACA
The DNA here is from genome assembly GCA_001517045.1 of Pseudotsuga menziesii. Lineage (NCBI taxonomy): Eukaryota > Viridiplantae > Streptophyta > Pinopsida > Pinales > Pinaceae > Pseudotsuga > Pseudotsuga menziesii. The sequence goes on along the minus strand of LPNX011213240.1, from coordinate 210,826 downwards.
AACATGCATTGTATCAACAAATTATCATACCAAAAGAATTACGAAATTCTATAGTTATTCAAACTAGGTGAGCTTGGTGACAGGGTGGGTCATTGCCTCCTAACATAGTCACCTTAAAAAGAATAATGCTACATATGGTGGGACCTTTCCTACTATTTCAACAATGTATTTAGTGCTGTAGAAAGGTATTTTCTCTACCCACATTGGAAAGGTCTTTCCTTAATATTAATCTAGGGAAATGATTGGTTACTGCACTTTTGATGACTTTTCTATGTAAGTTTTTAATATTCCTATGACCTACTCTAATCCAAGTAATTCTCAATGTAAACTTCTATTATTGTTCCTCCTTGTGAAAAATCCACACCTAGTCCCTTAAAGATACCTTTTTCTCTATAGGAAAAGAGTTTGATATTCCTTCTCTCAATTTAGTCTTTTTCTTTTATTTTTGTTTTTGGTTTTCCTCTTTTCAAAATTAGGTCTATGATTGTCTTAACTTATCAATAGAATAGTGGAGAGACAATAAAGACACTAGGTCTTCAACATCCATTATCCATACAAAGTGAACATGGGAAATAGGTCTCAATGGATTTAATCACCAGTCTAACAAAGTGATGCAGGGGCACCACAAACCAGGTTAGATAATCGATTTTAGGTGACAATACTCATTCTCTCTAATCTATCATAATTATATTCTGAAGAATTGTTGGGTTTTTCATCCTCATTATTTTGAGGGTTTTCCTAGGGTACATATTTTGTTGTGAATCAATGACCTGTGTGATTGAATGCTCTATTGATTCCAGTGTTCAGTACTTATGCAATTAAATTTTTAAGGTTCAAAGATCATCATATTTTCTCAAAAAGTAACAATGACAGATAGTCACTTGGTGACATAATTTGTGCTCCTAGGCCACACTCACGAGATATAGTGCGATAACACAGGTTGTCACCTAGTGACATAATTTGTGCTCCTGGATTGTTCCCACTTGATGGATTTCTCATAGAGAACTTCTTGTGATGTATATATTCGAGACATGTGAATATTCAATGGTCCGAGTACAAAGTTGCATCAGTTATGATGATGATGATGATTATGGTGGAATAATACATTCCTTGTTAAAAGGAAGTGTTGAAGATTGTGTAAGTTCGAAAGATATTCTTCTTGTATTGTTGATGTATTATTATTGTACTTCCTTCAATGGATATTATTATTGCAAGTGATCATGTAAAGAACCTTAAAAGAATCAATGTAAACCGTACTATTTGAGTTGGCCCAGAACAATCCAGGAAAGGCATGTAAATGATATTATATTGTATCCTAGTTAAGTCAACCCAGTTAGGAAGTCAAGTTGGCCCCATAAGGAAAAGTCAGTTGGAAATTAACTATAAATAGCGGAGACTCCCTTTCCATTTGGACACATCAAGAAAGCAAGCATATTCACTACAGAGAGAAGAAGAACAAGCTCAGTAGAGAAGGAAGAGTAGTTACATTGTGAAGATATCTTATTCTTGGGTTTTCTATCTTATCTTATTCTTGGGATCTTTGTGGAAGAGCCTTTAGCTCTTGGATTGTACTAGAAGACATTGTACATACTAACAAACCTATACTGAAGAAGGTTGTTGAGTTTTCTTTCCTTGAAGGGTTTCTCAAAGAAAAATATTTGTGTACTTTTGTTTTGTTGTGCTTGTCTTTCTTACATTGATCCTATTGCATATGGTTATTGCAATATAGTGCAAATTGTTTGAAGATCTATTATAACCATGATTAAAGTATAAAATTCTAATCATAACTTCTATAGGAAAAACTACTTCATAAAAATATGATGTGAAACTAATTAAATATGATACCACCACTTTTATTTTAGTCCCACCTACACCACAATAAAAAAAATTATTTTCATAGTCTATCTACTAATCTTATTATGAACAACACATTTCATAAAATGTCAAAACCAAAACTAATCAACACAAGATGCCACCACTTTCATTCTAACCCAATCTCCATCACAATAATAGGTATCAAGATAAACAAAGCCACATATTTAAGACATCCCAAATAATGTTTAATGTTCTAAATTCAAAAATTGTTGTTTAATAACTAACCTCAATAGATACAAAATTTTTATATACTAATTACCACCACTTCCATCCAAATTGAAAAAAAAATACCATGAGCCACACCTATCATTAATCCTTTATTTAAATATTATTCCAAATCGTTCAATAATAGAACAAAATACAACAAAGTGAGCCAAAATACCAACAAGACCTAACACCATTGGCTTCACCTCCATAACCTAACACCATCGACTTCAACTACGTAAGATCATGAAGAAAAAATAGTGGAGACCTAAGAAGAAAAGCAAATGAACACAATACGACTATATTGGTAAAGTCAAGTAATGCCACAAACCTCACCATCAATGGATTAAATGGTTCTTTCGACAACATCAACTCATTGAAATTTCGGTGTCATTATTTCCCATAAAAGGTTGTGTCATTATTTCGTTATCTGAGTGCTTGTCGTTAACATGGAATATAAATTGAATGGTCAAATGCATGACTCTGAAACGACGTTACGCTCGTGATTGAATCCAAGGACATGGAAAAACTTAGCAGATTTTTTTCATTTTATGGAACAATGAAGGGTTACTATGGAACCAGAAGCGCCATGCGGCGCCCTGCTAGACTACAAGAGTCCCCAGACAACTCCCTTTCAATCTCTGTATACTTGATATTCATCTTGGACGATTCATATTCATAAGTTTGGGTGCTTGTTTTCTTCGACAGATTACGATTGATTGGAGAGAGTTGTAATTATTTTGATGATCAATGATATTTCAGTTTTGGACAATTGCATTAGTTGAGTATTGTGGAGAAATCTTTTGATTGATTTCACAAAAGGACGAAAAATTAGTCTTCCATCGACTCCACAATTTTGGGCTAAGTTTCGAAGTCGAACATTTTTACTGAGCTATGTCTTTTTGTAGGTTTTAATTATTGTTACTTCTATAGGCGTATATATCTTAGAATTTTGGGGTGGACCATCATTTATGCTTTATCATCTACCGATGAGAATGACACAAGTGTACTGTCCAGATTGATTTTATGGGCGTCGTCCAAGATTAAACGAAAATGAGACAAGATTAAACGAAAATGAGACAAGTTTACTGTCCAGATTGATTCTATGGGCGTCCTCCAAAATTAATAATTAATAATTTCAAAAAAATAAGAAATAGCTTAATTAACATGTGATAAGTGCAATTAGTGATAGTTGTAAAGATTAAAATTAATTTTCAACTATTCAATTATTAGATACAACTATTAGCTTAACTCCAATGATTCTACAACTATTAGTTCAACTTCAACTCTAATCACTTAAGGCTTAGTCCAAGTGCACTTGGCATCTAGGAGTTTAGCTAATCTGCAGTCATGTAAGAGTATTGCTCATAATAAAATAGTTTGAACTCCTAATAAACTCCTCCAAACTCCTAATAAACTCCTGCATCTCGTAGTTGGGCATCTAGCTAATATACAATTCGTATTACATGTTTAGGTTTTCCATATAAATATAATTAGGTTTTCGATTCTTTTTAAAGGAGGTTAGTCTAACTCATAATTAACAATTTCAAAAAAAGAAATAGCTTAGTTAACATCTGATAAGTACAATTCACGAAAGTTGGAAAAATCATACTCCAGCTTCAATTATTCGATTATTAGATACAACTATTCAATTATTAGTTTAAATACATTGATGATACAACTATTAGCTTCCAATCATGATTTTTACTTGAATTGTAATTTCAAATATAACCAACATAGATCCAAATCCTAGGCTCTATCAAGCCCCGAGAGGGATCAAATATTTGGAGGTGCAAACCTCTTCTTTATTAGCTTATGGCTGACATATAATATTTTTTATTATTTTTTATTTTGTTAGGCAAGAACATTACATCATCTCCCCCATACATGGTTTTAAAACCATGTGCAAGGCCCTCCTAAAACCATGGGTTGTTTAGGAGGCCTTGCACATGGTCTTAAAACCATTTGCAACGACCTCCTAAACCATGTACAATAAAACCATGGGTTGTTTAGGAGGCCTTGCACATGGTTTTAAAACCATGTGCACTACCAACATTTTTTTTGCGGATATTTCAATTTTTTATTATTATTATTTTGTTGAGTAGGAACATTACAACATCTCCCCCATAATGTGTTGTTTTTTTGAATGACATTTTTTTTGGCCGATAATTAAATATTTTATTTTTTATTGTTTTTTTAGGTAGGAACATTACAACATCTCCTGCATATTAGGTTGTTTTTGTGGCCGACATTTATTTTGGAGGATAATTAAATTTTTATTTTATTTTTATGGCCGACATTTACAAGAGGAACGTTACATGAGGAGCGTTACATAACGTTACAAGATCTCCCCCATACTGGGCTGTAGAGCGCCTCTAGACGCAATTATTAGCAAAATACATTGATGATACAACTATTAGTTTAACTTCAACCCCAATCACGACTTTTACTTGAATCACAATTGCCAATATATTGACTTTTCAATTAACTATTAGCTTAACTCTAATGATTCTACAATTATTAGTTTAACTTCAACTCTAATCACCGTTATATTGGATAAATATTAGGTTAGCACCAATGATTGTCACAACTATTAGCTTAACTTCAACTCTAATCGCGGTTATATTGGATAACTATTAGATAGCTATTAGATTATTCCAAGTCATACAACTATTAAATTAAATTTAGATGAACTCCATCTCTTAGCATGAGAAGTTCACATTGATTGCAGTGAAACCATGTAATGTGCAACTTATGTGATAGTTGAACTCCATCTAGTAGTTGGGAGTCAAGTTAATGTGCATAAGGCTTAGTCTAAGCTTTATATAAACCTTTAAATTACCTATTAGATACAATGTCTAATAGCTTAACTTCAATGATGATACAACTATGAGCCTAACTTCAACCATGAGCTTAACAACCATACATTAAGTGGTTGTTATATTAGGTTAGCTATTAGATACAAGTAATTGACACATTCTTTAATAAAAAATCATTATCAATATGTTAAATATTTACCTCTCGGTGTATTTCAAACATATTAATCTTAGTAATATGGTTGTTTCTACTTGAGAATACAATGTGTGTTATACATCCTCGCTATTTATTTTTCAGACAAACCCTAATCTCACCCAGTATCAATAATTGTTTTTACTAGCAATCAATGAGAAATTATTGAGAATACAACATATGTTAAGCATCCTCGCTACTTATTTTTAGACAAACCCAAATCTCACCCACTCTCAATAATTGTTTTTCCCAGCAACCACTTGAACTCAATGAGAAGGAGAGCTCCTCCATTCCCTCTAGATTCACTTAGAGGCCTTTTGTGAAGAACTTAAGAACCATTTCGACCCATCTATCTACCTCAAAAATCCACTAGCTCATTAGTTTTAGCTCAGACAACACCGAGAGACCATGCAACAATTTATTAAAGTCTTTATCTTCCTTATGTAGTCGTATTCAACTCCAAAATCATGTTTATTAGCTTTTATACAAGATGAAGTTTCTATGTTTGAAAGAAATACTATACACCAAGGATTTGAACATGTATTTACCTTTGAATGCAAAGTTCAATATCACTCTATTTTTTCTTCCCCGCTAAACCCTATTTTTTTTTTCTAACCCCAAAGTCTCAATGCTCCCACTAGCCCTAGACACTCTTCACCTCCCCCAAAAACTCTAAGTTCACCTCTACTCAAGCTACTATAAAAAAAGATTACCAATGTCCCTTTCATTTCGTTGAGATCCACTATGTCGTAAATTCTAGGGTCCTTAATTACTGTAGGAGCAATAATACACCCTTATTACATAGTTTTGACCTTGGGCTAAGTTTATTTTCCCACATGAAATGATATCCTATGGTTTAGACTTAGGAGAGTTAATTCTGCTAAATATCTGGTTGTTTTGGCCTGTTCACACCTACAAAAACGCCCTAGTTTGGTCAACCCAGCACATGTGCTGCCTCATTAATGCATTGGGGAGATACCTCCTTTATTTGTGGGGTCCAGGCTTGACCAAGTGCGCTAGTGGTGTATTTGGCATGTTTTAGCTCTCCCAGGAGCATTTATTGCCACATAGAGCACCCCACTCACCTCAATATTCTCACCCACTCTTGTCTAGGACTCATTAATGACCCAACACACCTCACCAACATTCACATGAGGATTCATGATTGTTTGGGCTGAGTTGGGTCTCCATTGGTCCACCTAGGGGGGATTGAGGTCATTTCTCACCTTGGCACATGTACAACTCCAATTGGCTTCCAGAGCCACTTGAATTTGTCTAATGTATTATAAATGATGTATGATAATAATATGACAAGTAATCAACACCTTTCACATGTGAATTTCCATCTATTTTCCATCTCTTTGTTTTCTCTTGCATCTTTTGTCAAACACTTTGATGGTGAAATTGTACTAGCTCCTAGATCTAGTTTGAGTGCAATTCTCACATGGTATCAGATCTAGATGGAGCTGCAATAAATCTTGTGAGGTTGATTTGTTGTTTAGGGCATATTTCTAGTTTATGTGAGTGTTTTTCATTGCATGTTTTTACAACAACTTTATGGATTCGAAAGTTGTTCCTCTCCTTTCCCCATTCAACTATTCTGAATGGAAGTCCAAGATGTGTGCATATCTCAAGAGGTAATTTCTCTATGATGTGTCCATTGGTGTTGTGAGAGAACTAGAGTCCTATTAAGAGAAGGATTCTTGGCTTAATGACAATGATAAAGCCCATGGAACTATGTGTCTAGCTATACCTCCTACAATGCGCTACCTCCTTGATTTTGTTGATTACCCATTCGAGATTTGGAGAAATATGGATGAAGCTCTTTGCATGCAGCAAGAAGATGTGAGCTACATGGAGAGAAAGAAAATGGGAACCTCCTTATGTGTTCTTTATCCTATGATCTCGGCCTCATTCATTTCTCAAGAAGTTGTTCGAAATGAAGAAGAAGAAGTAGCCAAAGATTAAACAAATGATCCAACTCAAGTTTCTTCCTCTGTGGCTTCCTCTCCTTGTCAAGAAGCTATGTTTCATGAAGAGAGCATACAAGTTGCTGCCATCACTATTGCTAAATATTTATCTATCCATTCTACACCCTTGTCCTCTATGTCCTCTGTTACGGATGGGCAAGATGTATTGCTAGTTGATGTTCATAGTGAGTCTTCTCTGGACGATGGGTTTTCTTCACATGAGAGTATTGGTTTGAAAGATGGAGAGGTTTGGATTTCAAGTGAATATCTCTCATTGATTCACACTATTTTTCCCATATATCCCTCCACCATCACTAGTAGAGTTCCTTCAAGTTCATATGAAGATGGAGAAGCCTTTGTCATCACAATGGCACATTTGGGACTCTTGTTCCACATTCTTGTAGTTGATTGCAACCTTCATTCAAAGTTGATGCTTCAAGATCCTTATGAATTGCTTGGGGCCACCTATTCTCAAGAATTTTCAGTCCCTTTCAGGCATGGCATCCTGTTTGGTTTGAATTTCAAGTCTGAATACCACCATTCGCTCTCCCATCAATGCATTTAAGTTGTTCTACATGGTCTAAGGATTCATCATTCAACTGTTCCTGAGTTGGTTGAACACATTCCACTTCTTCCCAAGAAGAAGATTCCTCTAGACATTTTTATTTGGTTTGGAGTATATGTAGATTTTGTTTCTATGTCATAATCCATTTTTTTGAGGGGAGATTTTGTCCCATGAGGTTTTCCTCCTTACCTCTGTTACATGGATCAATAGAATTTTGTTGTAAAAGGTGACTTGTGTCTTAGTTTCCAAGGCCTTAATAAATCATTAAATTATCATAAGTTTGGATTAAGGGAGGGTGTAGGAGCAGTAATACACCATTAGTACATAGTTTTGACCTTAGGTTAAGTTTAATTGCCCCCATGCAATGATATCCTATGGTTTAGACTTAGGAGAGTTAATTATACTAAATATCTGGTTATTTTGGCTTGTTCACACCTACAACAATTTCCTAGTTTGGTCGACCCAGCCCATGTGCTGCCTCATTAATGCATTGGGGTGCTACCTCCTTGATTTGTGAGTTCCATGCTTGACCAAGTGCGCTAGTGGTGTATTTGGCCTGTTTTAGCTCTCCCAGGAGCATTTATTGCCACCTAGAGCACCCCACTCACTTCAATATTCTCACCCACTCTTTTCTAGGACTCATTAATGACCCAACACACCTCACCAACTTTCACATGATGATTTGTGATTGTTTGGGCTGAAATGGGTCTCCATTGGTCCACCTAGGGGGTATTGAGGTCATTTCTCACCTTGACACATGTACAACTCCAATTGGATTCTAGAGCCACTCGAATTTGTCCAATGTATTATAAATTATGTATGATAATAATATGACAAGTAATCAACACCTTTCAAATGTGTTGTTCCAGCTATTTTTTGTCTCTTTGTTTTCTCTTGCATCTTTTGTCAAACACTTTGATGGTGAAATTGTTCTAGCTCCTATATCTAGTTTGAGATGAAATTCTCACAATTAACTTACCCCTTTCAAATCCCTATATATTGAGCACTTATACCTTAACTTCCTCTCCTCCAACTCCAGAAGTGATATTATTACCCAACCCTAGCATACTTAATGTGCAAAGGATGGAAGTGATGGATCAAAAGATGGAAAAGATGAAATATGTTATCAAAGATATGAAGGGGGTGATTTAAATGCGATAAGACAATCCTTTATCCCTAATTCACCTCCTTGAGAAGAAGATAAGGAGAGCAAAATTATATGGTCACAACCATATATTCAAAATTTTGAAAAACAATTAGACAACAAGAGGTTTGAGTTCCAACACTTAGTCATTCAACACTCCATTATCCACATCATGATGGGTTCAACTCAAAACCAAGGAACTAATTCATTCCCAATATTGACATGAGAAATTTTGATGGCAATGATTCAATAACATGGACTATATTCTAGATAGAGTAAATCTTTTATCTACACCAATTGTCAACTTTACAAAAGGAAACTATCGTGTCTTTGTATTTAGAACCCGATCAATTTGTGTGGTACCAATGGATTTGTGACTGTAAAAAGGACTCTATTTTCTCTTGTTCTATGTTTACAGATGCATTGATAGCACATTATAGGGATATTAAGAGCAATTCCTTATTTATCCAATTTCAAAAGTGGAGTCTTAGAGTGAAGAACATTCCAGAGGATAATTTGTTGGATCTCTTTATGGAACTTTAAAAAAAATGAAAATAAAAATATAGCTATTAGAAGGGTTGTTACTAACACCTATAGAGAGGGAAATGTTTCCTCCCCCAACATCAGACAACTGACAACGTTTAATCCTTAGTGAGTGGATGAAAGAAGAGAAAATGGACCATGTTTCAATTGTAACAACATGTACATTAAGGGGCATAAGTGTAGTAAGAATAAAATATTCTACATAGATTATGAAGATGAATAATACCCAAAACTAGAACATTATCAAGAGGTAGAGCTAGAAGATACTGCTCCAACCATATCTTTCCATGCATTGGCCAAAATTATCACTCCTCAAATTCTTAGGATATAAGCATATATAAAACAAATTGGTAACAATGTTCAATGATTTTGGTAGTACCCATAATTTGATTAATTGCAAAATAGCCAATTTAGTTCTCATTTTTTTTATTATATATCTAGCACCCAAATTTCAAGAAATGATTACCTATAGAGGAACCATAAATTGTTCAGGAAAGTACGATAATATTAATCTTACTACGAGGGAGGATTTATTAGATATTCCAATGATTACAATCTAAATTTGTAGTTTTGATGTTATGCTAGGAGATAATGGCTACAATCATAGGGAACAATGGCTCTTATTTTTTATTAAATTTTCATGAGATTCTCCTTAGAAGGAAATAAATTGGACTCAAGGGTATTTGAGGGAAACCCTCTAAAGTGATAAACACTAAAAACATGACAAAACTGCTAAAACAAGACACCAAGGTGTAATTGCACAATTTTTCTCACTAGATGTTCAAGCGTCTATATCCTATATTCTAGTGGATCTCCCTAAAGTTATTGACAATAATTCCAGAGTATTTTGAGAGATGCCTAAAGTTATTCTACATACTCAAGATCATGGCCATGCTATTCACTTGCAACTAGGAAGTGTGTCACTTGACATCGGACCCTACAAGTACCCATATGCACAAGATAGTTCATGAAATGTTATATGAAGGCATAATTCAACCTAGGAAAATTTCTTTCTCTACACCAATGGTGATGGTTTGAAAAATGAATATTTGTGGTGTGATGTTGAAAGCTAGGCTTTCACATCATTCAAGCATACATTACGCTCATACACAGCCATCAAAGACAAGTATTGGGAAGGGACGTCCAATGTGATGATGTATTATATTTGATTACTATTTATACATTATGAGAGAGGTTGGAGCGGTTGTACCTGCTCCAACTACTCATTTGTTAATATCTCTTTAATTATACACTTATACAATTATGATGACATTTAGGAAGTCAAGTGGCCCCCTCTACATCTCCCCCACAAACAAAATGTTTCTTCGTCTTGAAGGGAACAAAGAAATATGCATCAACATCCTGGGTCTCTGCTACTGCTAAAGTAGTCGTCACTGTGCATCAACCATGCATACTGGTCTGCATAGGTAACTCAGCTGCAACAGCCACCAACTTGATAGGAAAATGCACATGTACAAGGCTCTACTATGACCGGTTACTCTTCAGCCTCCATCTTCGATCTGGAAGTAGTCTATCAAAGTCTCATCCTCTCACAATGACGGTCAACCATCCTTTTCTGCAATTAGGTATTTTGGTTTAAAGCCTCACCCTGGCTCATCTGACCGACATCTCCATCAGTTCAGGCATGTGGGGCCTTTTGGCTCTTCAAATTTCTATGCCATTTCTCTGTCTTCTGGCTTTTCGAGGTCACAACCTAGGAATAGTTTCGTCATTTTGGTAATGAGGATTTTAAGCACATTGTCATCATCTCTCATTGGAGAACTTTGCTGTGTAGGTGAATGATATCTGCTTGAATGCCATTGTTGTCATATTCTTTTGCCGTGAGAGTTTAAATTTCCTGCAAGCTTGTATGTTTCATGTTCATGTGCATGCTCTTGGTCGTGATCAACTACTTGTATTTTGACTAAATTAACATGACTCGACTTACACTGGTTGGAAAGAGACCAACTTGATTTACATAAAATAGAGGGGATTGCCTACCTCAAAAGAGACTCACGTTTAACCCCCTCTTGACTTCAAAATTAAAATATAGTCACTTCAAATCGAATGACTCAATCTTCACAAACGACTTGACCATCAAAATTGAATATTGATAATCCTGCCAAAGTTAAGGATCTGACTACATCCAACGTACTTATCACTTTATTGACCTTATTTTAAAACACTTATAACTTCATTGACATGACTGAAGGTGGACTAGTTTTACATAAGAGTAAACTTATATGCATTAGGGACCGACAACTATAAGTAAAAGAAAAAAGTCTCACAACATTTCTACTATTGTCATTTCCATTCAAGAAAATGATCACCTTCAAGGCTGCGTTGCGGTTCCTCGGGATCCATCCACCTGTTCCATTGCACTTCATGAGGATGATCATTTGGAATCTGGAGCATCTCACAAACTCTGTGAGGAGTTTGATAACTTTGAATTGAGTTGGAAACTCTAATAGAGGAATAGGGTTTTCAGCCCCAATGTCTTCGATCACTTTGCTTATGATCACTGACTGCGCCAATGCCACTGCCTTTCCCAACTAGAAAATCTTCCCATCCGAGCTCAACAGTCTCACCGTATCATTGCCCTATTTTGAATTAGCCCACCTCCTTCTCCAACTATAAAATCTTCCCATCCGAGCTCAACAGCCTCACCGTATCATTGCATTGTTCTACGTTTCAGTCTATCTCCATGGCCATGATAACTGACGATGAAAAGAAAAACGACTTCCTCTCTGTTAACAAAATAACCTAACTAGGATGAATGGAGCTCACATTCATGTTTTAATGAGGTCAACAGTTCTTTAATATTCAAAGATCCATCTCCTCATCACGCACAGTAATATCTAATTTTTCTTCAACGCATGCTTGGTGGATGGGTCGACGGGATTCTGGCTGGGCCGATGGAAGTCTAAAACTGCTACTAGCATCACCATGGTACTGCATCAACAAACAGTTAGGCATTTCCAAATTATCACCATACTCTATACAATAATGGAGGCTCACACACAGCTTGTAAAGAGCCTTCAGATAATGAGCTCCACTATCAGATGGTGTGTTAATCTCGAGATATATCGGGGCCTCCTCCCCCAAAACAAAAACTTTAATTGATTTGTGGATTATATAAGAACTAGTTGCACCCATTTCATATTGCCATGGATATCATCCTCAACGTACCAATTAAAGGAATGGCCAACATTTTTCAGGCTCTATTACATTTACTTTGCTTCCTTCAAGCGGCCAGACTGTTGTAACTATCAACGCGATACAAGCTTATGGTCGAAACTGGTAGCATTGGTGGGAGCTTGTGGAATTAATGGGAGATTGTGGCTGTCGGTAGCTTGAATGTAATAGATGGATAACTACAAGCATTGGTCGTTAGGCAGACTATGCATAAAGTCACTTGGAAACCCGTGAGTCGGTCAGTAATGCACAATTTACAAAGAATATGATGTGTATTAAAACTCTTAAATAGGATCCATATTTATATATTGACATAAATTATTTTATGCATAAAACATCAACCAAACTTTGTAAGTTTGCATCTATTTAAAATTAACCACATGAAATGACCCATCGGGCAGTCATGGCTGCTGCGCTCTAGTTGGTCAGTGAATAGTGAACAAATACAGTCATGAGCAGTATTTGCAGAAAGTTTCTGAAGTCGGTAGATAAATTACATCTTGAAGTCAATAGATTTCTTTAAAATTCTCCAGTCGATAAGGGTTCAGCCAAGTCGACAATAGTGAGTCTTCTCTATGGGGAATTCTTCATGCGTTCATAGTCTGTTTGCCACACACACGAGCAGTGTTCACACTTCTTTGCAATATTCATTTCACCTCATGATTTTATGCAGGTTCAGACCAGTTCCCTTTTGTTTCTACTATCACCCAGCCAAAAGAGAGTGGCAACAACACCAGATGTTGAAAGCTAGGCTTTCACATCATTCAAGCATACATTATGCTCATACATAGCCATCAAAGACAAGTATTGCGAAGGGACGTCCAATCTGATGATGTATTATCTTTGATTACTATTTATACATTATGAGAGAGGTTGGGGCGGTTGCACCTGATCCTCCTATAAATACCACTCCAGAAATAGATCATTTACCGTAATTCAAAGAGATAGAGAAACCAAGCATTCAGAAATTTGAGAGCAAAGACCGTGCAAGAAAATCCAACCAAGAGACCGACAAGATGGCCCCGAATAAAACCAGAGCCGCAACTGCAAAAACAAAGGAACTACAATCCACCGAAACCCCACTTATGAGAAGATTAAGAAATATAAAAAATGCCAAGGTACAAGAAACCTCATGGGCAAAAACCTAGGCAAAAATCAAATAATGGTCTTATGTGGACAAGAAAATGACACAAGAAGCGGAGAAAATAAGCCACAGTACCATCATGAGTTACATGAACACACTGTTAATGGTGAGTTTTGGAGGAACGAAAGAAACAACAGTGAAATTTATCATTAGTCGGTATCACAATGGAAAATTTTACTTCGACAAACCAGTAGAAATTTCTAGTGAAGTTATTTACAAACTTACTGAACTCTCAAATCAGGTTGATCCCGTCCCTATTGCTATAAAAGAAGGACTAGTATAACGACTAACTAGAACACCAACGAGGAGGAACTTGAAAGGGCTAATGATCAGTCAAATACAAGCCCAAATGCCGCAAATCGTGGCCAAAATCATAGCAACATGACTCACTCCTATAGGTGGAGTGAGTGATCTGAAACTAGACATGCTGGAAGCAATCGACACAATAGCATGCACAGGGAAAATTTATCATTGGGCTCAGCATGTTTTCGACATGCTCAAGACTATATGTGAAAAATGTCAGGAGTCAACTGGGATTATAAGGTTTCCCTCATTGATACTCTGTATAACAATGTACCACTTGTGTCTAGTTAGAAACAAGCAGTTCCAAGAACCACACAAGTACCACATGTGGAGGTTCAAACCATTTTCACAGAATCAAATACTGAAAGAATTGTCAAATGGAAAAGTAATGCTGGAAAACTGGTTCCAAAACCTAAAACTCCAGACAACTAGGTGGAGGGTGCCTCATAACATCTGAATAATTCTACCAAAAACAACACATATTCAACTTGAGCTTGGCCACACTACAGTCTGGTACATGCAAGGGGTAAAAGCAGCAGTGAAACCTCTTGACTGTTACCCAACATTCGAAGAGATTTTCCGAGAGCTAGCTCGACAATCCAATACAAAGCTATCAATACCACCAAAATCCAAAGAAATAAATCAACCTATCAAAGAACCATTGATTGGCCAAGAAAAAGAAGAGGACGATGAACTTCGATTACATATCAGTACCTTCATGTCAGACAACATACCGATAGAGGACACCAACAGACTTCAAATGACAATTGTTCCACAACCTATCCAAATGGGAAGCACACTGACTGAACATCATTTAGCTAGGCCAGCAGAAAAAAGTATCATTTCGGCTCACCAACAGGAAGAAGGAGAAGAGCATATAGAAGAAGACATCGCATTAGATAATATAGAATATGCTATGACAAAAGAAAACTTAAGGAAAATAGTAGCCTCAAGGAAAAAGAAGGCAATTCAGGAAAAAGGGAAAGGGAATCATAGGCTTCTCCTATCTGAGTCAGAAGATGAAGAAGAACTGTTGACTACTGCTTTCGACATCATAGAAGACACAACAACAAATACAATCTCGACCGAAACACAATTCAAGCGGTTGATAGACGCATGAGCAAAGCGAGGGAGACCGAAAACGGTAATAACTGCAACTACTTCAGTCGATGAGAACATTGTTGATTTAGTTTCTACACCTCCACCCCCATCTCCAACCCAGATCACAAAAGAAGATACTGCATAGATACCCACCATAAGCCCGATCAACATTTGTAAGAATGCTATGCCAGAGGAATTGAAAGAACGGTTCGACCAAGATGGTGATTTCCAGGCATAGATTGAAAAATTACCCGAACTACTCACATCTGTTCAAAAAATTACCACCAAATGCCCATTAATTGAATCTAGTGCACCACGCTAGATCCTCTCTCAACAAATTGGCTAGATACCCCAGAAACCAAGATTTATGGGAATTATCAAATCCACATTTGTGAGGAACCTCAACAAGACTTCCCAAATTGCTGCAAGCCCCACCTCATCCATTATCCCTTTAGACATCTCACACCCTCCACCAGCCAATGAACCAGCAAGAGATGCAGAAGAAGATAACCAGGAAGATATCAACCAGGTGATCGACAACCTATTCGCTAATGATCCAGCCAATTCACCACCAGAAGTTGAAGACCCACTGTTGACTAACAATATCCCCACTACACCAATTACACTAGACCATTCACTATCTCCACCACCACTTCCCAATCCAGAACCTTTACCAAAACCTAGACCACCTGTCTCAAATCCCCCAAAAACTCAACCAGAAATTTCACCGACCGATGAAGATCAGTAGCCAGAAAACCAACCATAGGGAAATCCACCACTTGTAGAATCACAGGCACAACAATAGACAGACCGGCATAGACACAAAAGAAAAAGAAAAGAAATAAAGAAAAAAGAACACCACAAAGAATTAAAGACGACATTGATCCACATCAGCCAACTTGGATCGACTAGCATAGTCGACGCAAAGAAACTCAGAGATGGAGAGTTGAGTCAACTCCTAGAAACCCTCACCACATAAGAAACGCTAAGAAACTCGACTAAATGAGAGCAGATTGACAACACTAAGTAGGAGGAAATCGAGTTTCTGACAAAATGCAAGAAATTGATCCAAATAGTAATACTAGGACCTGTAGAGGCTGACACCGACAAGCTGCTCGAAAAAGCATATAAGCTATTTGAAAGTATGGTGTTGACTCTACAATCACATCTAAAAAATACAAAGGAAGATCAAATACAGGAAACATATAGACTACTCAGGTAGTAGTATACAACATTTTCAGAAGCTCACAAAGTATTACAAGACCACTTGGAAGAGTCTATCATCACAGATGAAGTACTCCGTGATTGGCCTGCCTATTATGGACAAGTATTTCAGCAGACCCATAAGACTCGTGAGCAGATTCAAGTGTTAGAAAAAAGACGAGGAATTGAAGAGACAATGAGAAATACAATACAAGAACAGGTTGTATTGGAAACAACCAAATTGCAGAAACTGGAGAGACAAGCACACTAGTGGGTATAGAAAGCACTACCAAGCCTCGACAAACTGGATACAATTTTCCCACAGATGAAAAGACTACTAGATGAAGCAGAGGAAAAATATCAATCCATGGGACCCAACATGGAAAGCATTGCAGACCTCTCCATCCAAGAAAAGATGTCGACTTTGTCAAGCATCACAACATTGACTATCGACATCCAGAAAGTACTACAGAGTTGGACATAATTTCAACATCAAATGGTTATTATAGAAGAAGCAATTGTGGAAATGTGTGTGTAGAAACGACCAAGCATCCGACTACACAGTCCATGAAGACAAACAATACTAGAAGCAACTACCTCAGACAGTACATTGTTAAGTACCTCCCCTGTTTCTTCGGGACGAAGAAAGATTTTGTTCCCGAGGGAGATGTTAGACGAGCTAGTCGGTGAGCCGACTAGTCGAATAGTCGATTAATTAGAGATTAGGTTGGCCGCATAAGGTCGTGTCGGTTGACTGAAGCGACAGGTAGTTATATGTAATTGTTTGTAAATCATATATATTAGGCTGTTGAGCCAGATGAGAACTTGGTTTAGTTCTGTGTATGTATGGACCCTCATGTTATAATATAATCTATATTTCCTTATCTATGTTCTTGTCTCTTGTGTCTGTTATGTCTATATGATTCCATGTGTATTATTGGTAACCCTCTGTGATCTGTGAGAGTACAACATGTATGTGTCCAAATTATAGAGAGATCAATAAGCTGGAAAATAAAAATAACTTTCCTATTCATGTTTGATGAATTATTAGATGAATTACATTGATAATTTTTCTTTACCAACTTGGATCCTCATTCTAGATATCATCAAATTAAAATGAGGAAAGACTTCATTCTAGAAATAACCTCTAAAACAGATTAAGGTCATTATGATTTTTTGGTGATGTCATTTGGCCTTACCAATGCACCTTCCACATTTCAAATCTTAATGAATTCTATTTTTAAATCCTTTCTTAGAAAATTTGTGTTATCATTTTTTGATGATACATTAATTTATAATAAATATTGGCAAGAGTATGTACATGTTGACATGGTATTAAAATGATTAGAGGAGCATCAACTATATTTTAAGCCTTGTAAGTGTGCCTTTGGGGTTCAAAATATGGAATAGTTGGTTCATATTTATCTCACAAATACTAAAGCCATCATGGAATGGATTGTTCCTAAAACCATTAAGAATCTTATAGGATCCTTAGGACTGATAGTCTACATCTGCAAGTTTGTAAAGACTTATGGTCAAGTAGAGGCACCTCTAACAAGATGATTAAAAATGGATGCATTTTGTTGGACACAAGAATCAACCAAATATTTTGAAAAAACTTGAAGTGTTTGTGTGTGCAACTGTTGTATTAGAAATGCATGACTTCAAAAAAAACTTTATTATGGAATGTGATGCCTTAGGAAATGGTATTGATGTAGTTTTAATGCAATAAGGAAGACCCTTTTCCTTTGAAAATTTCCAACTTACAGGAAAAACATACACAAATAAATCTATACAAAATAAATGTTGACCATCCTGTATGCAATAAAGAAATGACGTCCTTTCCTAATAGGGAGACACATCAAGGTAAAAATAGATCATGAAAACACTAAGTAATTTTTGGAACAATGATTATATTCAAAAGAGCAACACTAATGGGTTACAAAGATGTTAGGTTGTGACTTTGAAATTATCAAAGAAAAACAAAATATGGTGGAAGATGCACTTTCAAGAAAATAAGATGGCATAGAGGGATTACTTGCTCTTATTTAAATTATGCATTTAGACGAGGTGGAAGAAGAAAGAATGGAATGGGAATAGGATCATAAGGAGTGTAAGATAAATCAACTATTACAACTACGAGAGGACCCTAGTTCATTAGTTAAATTTTTGTGGAAGCTCAACTCAAACATAAGTTCTTTTGGAATTGCACATTTCTTTTATAGGAGGACAATTAGGGTTCTTGAAAACTTACCATCGGATCAAAAAGAATTTCTTTGGGTAGGTATTAAAATAATGTCCAAAATCTTGTGGAACAATGTTTGGTTTTCCAACAGGGATGATTTTAAGAACCCCCCCTACATTTATATGTATAAAAAATGGGTGAATCTCCCTAATATATAGGAAAATTTGAAGGCAATTTTAAAAATACTATAATATGTATATATAAAAAATTTAGTGAATATTTCATTTTACTTTATAATGATTTAAAATATTGGTGAATCTTTCACTAAATTATAAGATATTGTAAAATATTGGCAAACATTTCACTACACTATAAAAAAATGTAAAAACTAGCAAATCTTTCACCGATTTATAAAATATTTTAAAAAATTGGTGAATCTTTTTCCAAGAAGATCCACCATATATTTGATTCCTAAAAGGCCACAATTCATTGTGTTTTCATTTTTCCTTCTAATAGGTTTCTCTTCGTATTATTTCAATTCTTTCTGACACTAATTGTCATACAATCACCCAATTCAACCAATACTAAATTGAACAACCCAATTGTTGAAAATGTTATGTAACTTATTTTTCACTAAAACATATTAATTCTAACTATTAATTCAATCTTCAAGAAGTATTACTACTAATTCAATATTCAGTAATAAATCACTCCTCGTGGAAAAATGAAATCACTCTATCTAGAATGGAAATATAGAACTATTCATAAAGATAAGCATATAAATTATTTTTGCAAGAAGTTAAATCCTATAAGTTATTTTTTCTTTAGATATGATTATATTATATGGATCTTTATTTGAAAGAATAACAAGTATAGGAATATTCATAAGATATAAAAGATACATGAGACACAAATATTCTCACCGGGGAAACCATAAAGGAAAAAACCCCGCAAACTTCCTCAGAATAGTAAGATTATCAAAAGCAATAATAAGAAGTATACAACAACTATCTATCTCTCATCCTCTCTCTCTCTCTCTCATGTGAACTTGAGAGTGTGAGGTGTGTATAAATGAGGGAGAGAGCTTCCCTATTTATAACCTTTCATGTCACTGACCAAACATAAGACTGGGGCCCACATGTCTTCCCTAACAGGTCTGAATTCTCCTAGAGAGACTCCAAATACAAATTACATGATGGTACACTGGGGACTATTTCCCCGAATTACAATGGAGGTTGTACATAAAGGTCTAGACATAGTTAAGACATCCCACAAGGGGGAAACACATCCCCAATGGGGTTACAACAACATACAATAATAATATACATCATAATATTTTCCGAAGTTACAAATAAATCAACACTATATTACTTTTTCAAGAAGTTAAATCCAATCACCACTTGTGAAAGAATGAAATATCTATTTTATGTGGCTGACACAACACCCAAGCTCCATAATTTTCAATTCTACTTGACCATGAACTACAACCACACATTCATCTAGATTTGATTCAACATTAATTAATCATAATGAACTCAACCTGTGATATCAATTCAACAAGAAATTAAATCTTTTTCAACACTTCTAATTATCAAGAAATGACTTGCATTCCTTTAGATATATCACACATGCCAAGTAATCAATTTTTTCAGCAATGAAGGATTCACACACTTTAATTAACTAATTGTTTCAGCAATGTAGTAATCCTCGGATGACTAATTGATCCAGCAACACACTACTCACACAATCCACAAACATACATTGTATCAACAAATTATCACACCAAAAGAATTACGAAATTCTATAGCTATTCAAATTGGGTGAGCTTGGTGACAAGGTGGGTCATTGCCTCCTAACAGAGTCACCTTAAAAATAATAATGCTACATATGGTGGTACCTTTCCTACTATTTGAACAATGTATGTAATGCTATAGAAAGGTATTTTCTATACCCACATCGGAAAGGTCTTTCCTTAATATTAAGCTAGAGAAATGATTGTTTACTACACTTATAATGACTTCTCTATGTAAGTTTTAAATATTCCTATGACCTACTCTAATCCAAGTCATTCTCAATGTAAAATTCCATTATTCTTCCTCCTTGTGAAAAATCCATTCCTAGTCCCTTAAAGATACTTTTTTCTCTATAAGAAAAGAGTTTGATATTCCTTCTCTCAAGTTAGTCTTTTTCTTTTATTTTTGTTTTACATTTTCCCGTTTTCAAAATTAGGTCTATGATTGTCCTAACTTATCAATAGAATAGTGGAGAGACAATAAATACACCAGGTCTTCAACATCCATTATCCATATGAAGTAAACGTGGGAAATAGGTATCAATGGATTTAATCACTAGTCTAAAAAAGTGATGCAGGGGCATCATGACACATGTTAGATAATCGATTTTAGGCGACAAGATTCATCTAAATCAGAGGCCGGTGACCTATATACAATGAGAGATCTGGTAGTCGAGATCATAAGAGTCAGATAACCGACTAGGAGTGGACCAATCGAGGAAAATAGCAGTCGTGGAGGGAACCAATTGAATAGTAATAGATTGAACACCTTAAGGATGTGTTGATGATGATGTAGACTACCATTTTAGTAGTTATGACACCAAGGAAAGGGGTAGTTACAGAAGTTAATGAGCAGATATGGCAGTTTTTGAACCAACCGAGGTGGCGGGAGGAGAGGAAGCAATTGCAAGATATTACTGAGGAAGGTGCGAACTGCCTGGAAATATCTAGGGGCTTATAGAAGAATATCTAACTAGGCCAAGGAGGTTACAAATACACAAAAGTGAAGAAATAAGGGGTGGTTGTATCCTTTGAAAGAAACCCATTGCATATTACTAAATTTTTGGTTTTCAACTCGACTATAATAGAGCATCAAATCTACTTGTAAACTTCCATGTAATCTAAGCATTCTAAATTGAATATAAGCCATAATTATTAGCAATTATCTTTTCCTATTTGACTATTGTGGGTGTTCACTTCATTTCATTGTGTACATTGGTATGACCACACCTTTCTATAAGGTTGTTGTTGTAAGTGTGGTATCATAAAATGAAGTTATCCTATGTGAAGGGTCTAGTTGAAATTGGACAAGGAAAGCAACTCTAGTTCTAGTTGGGTAGAGTTACATAAGAATGATTGGAGAAATCATTTTGGTCAATTGCGTAGGAGATGGATCACCGAGGTGTTAATATTCATGGAAGATGAACATATGGAGGCATAGGAGTCGTGATCGACCGTGAAACCTTTGAAGAATGCATCCATAGGATGAGGATGTTAAAGAATGAACTGGTAGTAGTTAAGGAGGCACAATGGCAAGGATTATCCAAAAATCCCTTGACCACAATGATGAGGAGGTTGAGGAAAGAAATGCTCGAGAAGAATATTCAGAGGAACTAGATGAACTAGAAGACACACTAATAAAGGCCTTGTCAAAAATGAGGGGCAATGCCAAGATGGATGTTCCTACCTACTTAGAATGTCTAAACCAAGAAAGAGATGATAGAATCGGTCAGGGAGATGGAAAAATACTTTGACGTGGAATAGATAGAAGACCCCAAAAGGGGGAAAGTTGTTTATTTGAAGTTAAAAAGTCATACCTCATTGTGGTGGGACAACATACAAGATGACAAGGTGAAGAAAGGAAAGGACAAAAT
The DNA here is from genome assembly GCA_001517045.1 of Pseudotsuga menziesii. Lineage (NCBI taxonomy): Eukaryota > Viridiplantae > Streptophyta > Pinopsida > Pinales > Pinaceae > Pseudotsuga > Pseudotsuga menziesii. Next base: position 188,719 of record LPNX011213240.1, on the reverse strand, counting down.
TAAACGTTGGTACATAATGGTTTCCAAGTTAAAGGGAAATCTCTTTCCTACCGACTCTATGATTCACTTGTATAGAAAACTGCAAAACCTCCTAAAGACAGAGTTAAACGTGAAGGATTTCACAAAGGATTTCTATCGACTGTAGATCCAGTCGGGACAAACCAACGAAGGGGAAGAATTTCTCACAAGGTATGTAAATGGGTTAAAATATGCTATTTAGGGAAATTTGATCCTGTCAAGGTTTAGGAAAGTTAGGGAATCCTATCAGTTAGCCCCGAAGAATGAAGAAAAATTAATTAGGAAACCCATTGCAGCCATAGGAAAAACAACTGCTAAGATTAGAAGGATTGTTTCTTCTAAGGGTTAGAGTAGTGGATCCAAAAGGGAAGTCATCAAAGACATCAACCAAAGAGAGGAGACTATGACCAGGGAGTTCATACTAGAGTATCGATAATAAAGTCGAGAGGTCCATGGTATAGGTGCAAATGGTCTAAGGAGAACTGCTGATGGAAAGGGAACTGTAGTGTGTTACAAATTTCATGAAGTGGACATAAGGGATATGAATTCCTAGAAAAATTGCACATTGAAAATTAGTTAGAGACCAAATGATAGACTAGAGACAAATATTGGATAAAAATGGGTTCCACCATGGGAAGTAGCGATGAGGAGAAAGTGGAAGGAGGTCAAAACCTCATGACCCATTATACATTGATCCAGACAAGAGGATAAATAAGCATCACAATGAAAATATATATTCAAAACAAGGGTAAATATCATCGACAAATGTTTTCAAACAATTGTCGATAGAGGGAGCACATAAAACCTAGTCTTGGTGGAGGTCATTAAAAAGTTGGGCCGGAAGTGCCAACCACACCCAAATCCCTATAGAGTGTTATGGATAAAAAAGGGACACCATGTGACGGTGACAAGACAGTGTCTTATTAAATTCAATATCATCGACAAATGTTTCCCAACAATTTTCGATGGAGGAAGCACATAAAACCTAGCCTCAATGGAGATCATTGAAAAGTTGGTCCTGAAGTGCCGACCACACCCAAATCCCTATAGAGTGCCATGGATAAAAAAGGGACACCATGTGACGGTGACCAAACAATTTTTGATTAACTTTAGTATCATATGAATGGAGTACAGTGTGTTATGTGATGTGATTCCTATGGACACTTGCCATCTATTGTTGGGACGACCATGGTAGTATGATAAGAATATGATCTATGACAACCATCCAACATAGTTATCGTATGGAAGAATGACATGAAACTAAAGTTTATTCTGTTGCAGAAGGAAGAGGATGACGGAAAAGGTCAAAACAACTGCTGGGAAAAAAGTGTGTTGATGTGCTCTTCCAAGTATTTTTTGTAGGAAGAAAAGAAGTAAGATTGTTTCTTATCCATCATTCCGAAGGGTTTCAATGTGAAATGACCAAAGGAGGATGTCCCAATGGAAGTCAAAGAGATATTTAAGGAATTTAAGAACATATTGGTTGATGAGATTCCTATGATATTGTCACCAACAAGAATTATATCACACCATATCAACTTGATTCTAGGATTGAGTCGATGAAATAAGGAACCACACAGGATGATGCCGACGGAAAATGACAAGCTAAACCAACAAGTCCAAGAGTTTATAGATAGAGGGTTGATTAGAGAAAACTTAAGTACCAACTTGACTAGCACCTAATGAAGGAGGAAAATGGAGGATATGAACCAAATTAAGGTCCATCAACAAGATTACCATCAAGTACATATTCCATTGTTGAGGATAGATGACTTGATCGACTATTTGAGCGGAGAGAGATACTTCACCAGGGTTGATTTGAAAAGTGGCTATGCTAGATCAGGATCTGAGAGGGTGAAAATTTGAATATGACAATCAAGACGAAGAAGGATTGTATGAATGGCTAGTTATTCCATTCATATTAACCAATGCACATAGCACATTTATTAGGCTAATGAACGATAAACTAAACCAATTCTTGGGAAAATTTGTCATAGACTATTTTGATGACATATTGATTTTCATCAAGATGAAGAAGGAACATTTATCACACCTTCGACAAGTATTGCAATGACTACAAGAGGATAATCTGTTTGTATACTTGAAAAAGTGTTCTTTTATGAAAGAGGAATGGACCCACTTCATATTTGGGATCTCACGACAATAGTTGTCGATGGACCTGGATAAAGTCAAGGTTATACTAGAGTGGCTAGAGCCAATGAACACTAACAAAGGAAGAATTTTCCATGGACTTGTAAGTTTTTACTAAAAGTTCATTTGGGATGTTATTCGTATATGTGCACCATTGATGACGTGCATGAAAAGGGTGAGTTCAAATGGATGGAAGCGACACATAAATATTTTGAGAAGTTGAAACAGAAAGTGACAGAGATACTAGTCTTAGTTGTCCTCGACTTCAACAAAGTATTCCAAGTTCACTATGATGCAAGTGGAGTACCTATTGGAGTAGTGTTGAGACATGAAGGATGACCCATCACATTTTCTAGTGAAAATCTATATGAAGCAAAGAAAAAATATTCAGTCTATGACCAAGAATTTCATGACATCGTTCAGGAATTGAAGAAATGGAGGCATTACTTATTGTCGAATGAATTTGTATTGTATACCAACCACCAAGCTCTAAGATATCTAAATACTCAATCCAACATGAACCACAAACACATGAAATGGATGGAATTCCTGTGGAGCTACACCTTCGTGTTGTGACACATGTCAGGAAATACAAACAAGGTTGTCGATGCATTGAGTGGAAGGATTTCATTGTTGAACATGATGATTGTTCAAGCCATTGGATTAGAGTCAGTGTAGACATAGTATGAGACTGGCTAGGATTTTAGAGATTTATGGAAGGTGATAAAGGATCCATGGATAAATGAAAGGACCCTATACATGTACTACTTCGTCCAAGAAGGATACATTTTTAAATGGAATCAGTTATGAATTCATTGTGGATCAGTTAGGGAAAAAATAATGAGGGAACAACATAGTGGATACTAGAAATTAATTTTGGTGTCGACAAGAATAGAGCATTGGTTGAGGAGAAATACCATTGGCCATTGACATGAATGTAGAAATGGGTCCAACAATGAAAAATATGTTAGCATTCCAAGGGGGAAGTTAGAATACATGACTATATGCTCCATTTTCACTGTTGATCATTCTATGGGAGCACCGTAGTATGGATTTCATGTTAGGATTTCCAAGGACACAACAAGGAAACACTCCATATTTGTGGTAGTAAACAATTTTTTTTAAAATGGCACATTTTAGTTTATGTCATAAGACATGTGATGCCACAAGTATTGTTTTTATTTTTCAAATAGATTGTAACACAAGTAAATTTGAAACCAAAATTCAATCGCATATTTTTCTGAATTTCGACAAGACTCCATATGGTATCCGACAAGGTGGACTATTTTTAAATGTCGATTTCCTTGATTCGGACATCTGATGACACAAAAAATATGTCATAAATACAACAAAAATTATTTGCATGTATGACAAGTAACTTTAATGGAAATTCGTCGAATTTTTGACATCTATTTCGTTGATTAACTGACATTTGTCTCGTCAATTAACTGACATAAGTTGCATCAATTAAATGACTTATATCTCTATAACCTTTGTCTAAAATGAGAAGGAATACCGGTCGATTGACGTACAATGTAATCCCACCATGTGGTCGGATAACCGACATCAATTTCCACCAGTAGAGTCGAATAACAGGTGACTAGTAGTCAGAAATGTGATGCACATGTTGACAAAAAACTGGAAATGATTTGACGCCATTACCATCGGTTGTATGGAAACCTCATCGGAGATATTAATTTTTCCATCGTAAATGCGACAATTGTATGAAATTTAAAAAATAAAATCTATGCCCACCCTAAAATGCAGACCCATGTGTGATAAGATCTCATGAAAGTTGATACTTTGTATCAATCACACGTGAGTGAATATTTCAATATGGGAATGGACATAACCATTATAAATTGTTGGAAATAAATACCTCCGTCTCCATTCTATCACACATTTTCTTCAGTCTCATTTCAATGTATCCTTAAAAATAAACACTGACATAAACTAGTTGATAATAGAATCTAGGAACTACAATAAAGAAATAGAGATCACTAAATCACTCTACAATTTTTTAAGAAAAAAACTCAAGATGAAACGATGAGAGAGATAATAGAAATCCAAAATTACGAGAGATATTGTACTCTACAATTGCAATAAATAAACATAATTGGTCATGTTTTGAAACCAAACAAAACATAACTTTTTGACCTTCCAAAAAAATAATGTGTACAATTCTTTGTAAATGTGCAAGAAATAGGATGAGTTCTGTAGATAAATGAACATAATTTATCTATGTCAAGCCACTCCATATGCAATATCTTCCATTTTTAAAAAGTTTAAGGTTTAGGTTAGGTAATTAGGGTTTGATATGCAGAAAATAAAAAATTTATACATTCATGCATGAGACGGAAGTGAAGCAAAGATAGATTCAAAACCTTACTGTTGTAATAAATTTAAAACATTATTTTCATCTCTTTAAACTTTAACACTACAATGTTCAATGTGTTAAAGTTGGTCATTGAGATGATTTCCCAATTTCCATGTACAAAACATAAACAGTAACAATATTATAATGAACTTAAACTAATAGCAATGTACATGAAATAAATCAGTAATAACAGTACTAGTTGGAAAATGGTTAACAAAGAACAGTAATAATGATGGTGTAGGACTATTTTGAATCACCCTTCTACTCATATACTTTTAGTTTCATATCTTGTCACTGAAAGGAAAATTCACCAGTGCAACAAATGACATACCTTACGAGAGAAAGGGTTAGGAATAATGTTATGCAGACATAGTAGCAGTCAATATGACTTAGCACGTTGTTCCCTAAATATTGTATGTATTTTGGATCTCCGTCATTTTATTTTTTCAAAAAGAAATAATTATATTATATATTTCAAAGTTTGAAATAAAAGAAGACATTCATATATTCCTAGGTGGACTCACAAGAAAGGAGTCTATAGTTGATCGTTAACATAGTGCAAAAATAAATAGTCCTATCTATTTAAAAACTTTGAAGGAAGCACCCGTCAAAGCACAAGACAAATTAGTTTGGTTGTTCTAACAACAACATGTAATAATTTATATGAATAAGCTCTCACAAAAAGCCCAAGACAGTAATTCCTCTTTGAAATATGTTGTTCTAAAACTACGCCATATCTTTGTCGAAACGCTTCCATATTCCTTGTCAAAATTCCAACATATCCTTTGCTGAAACTCCACAAATTTCTCCATTTCCTGCTGAAATATCAGCATTCCCTTTGCTAAAACTCCATTAGTTTCTTTGCGGAAAATCCACTAGTCGCTCTGTTTCATCCAAAACATGAACATAATATGGAATGAAATACATAGCATAATTTGGAATGAAATAACATGAACATAATATGGAATGACAATAACATGAAAAATAACATGAACATAAGATGGAATGAAATACATAACATGAACATAATATGGCATGGAATACATAACACAAACATAATTTGGAAGGAAATTGGAAACAACATACCTCCCCTCATCACAACCCAACAATTGTTAATTTTGTGTCGTACTTGTAGTTCCAAATCATTCAACCTTCATAAATATATAGAAAATAAATACAAGCCATATTTGTACCATTATTTAATAGTCTAAGATGCATTTTTATGAGAATGCCAACATACCTTTACAATGCTTCCCATCACCTTCAAAGCCTTCTTTTTGGACTAGCCCCTCATAATCCTTGATTCACACATGGATTTACTCAATGAGAACAAACTAAAAACATGATAGAACAAACTAACACTCATGTATAAGTTCTTCTTGGTTTTGAGAATAATTTCTTGGAGACGTCTAATATTGGAGCAAACTTACCTCGATCCATAGCAACACGAATTCAAAATTGACTTTGATGTTGATCTATTTGATCGAGGGGGGTTTTCTCCAAGATTAAATGACTCCAATAATTTTTTTTGTACCGAATAGGGACAGCCACGTGAAGGTATAAGATCTTATGCCCCCCTTCCTCACATCACTCTCAATTCCTCATGCCCAATTCATGTACTATAACAAAATTATTAAATATATATGCAAAAATGTGGATTTAATTTATTATAAAAAATAAGTATATATAGTGTTTATTAAATCACTTCTTTATAGGTTTTTTTATTTTTATTTTAGAAAATCAGCACTCAACTCATCTACTACAACTTGTTGTTAAGTTCTCGTTGCATCTACAACTTGGCATACTGTCTTCCTAATAGAGTACTCGCGACGTGGATGTTGTTGCAATGGAACGGGAATTGCTACAATAATGTAAAAATGTTAAATTGGTATCTTATGAATTTATAATGACTATTTTTTAGTTTTAAAAAATATTACATAGGTGTTTTTTATCTGTTGTGGCCACATCGTGTACTTCGTGTCCCTGTATAGGCTAATTTGGTATAGTATGATCCTCTACATTCTTTGCAGTTGAAAAATGAAAAAATACAATTGATACTCACCATTTGAAATAATTTTTTTTAAATTGTAGCGTATGAATTCATTCATTACCTATATTCGAAGCATGACCTTTGAGAGGTTTCCCTCCATCCTTTACATTGGGTGGATCATTGATTTCCCACTCAAAAATGAGTCAATATTTTATTGCAAATAATTATAACGAATAGACTGTAAGTAATCAATCTTAAATAAACTTCATTGGTTTTATATACTTGAATACAAGATGGATCACTGGAAGAGTGTGTTTTCCCAAACAAGATTTTTCAGTGTTAAACAATAGCTCCAAAGCCATGCTGGAAGCCAAGCTTCAAGTCTTCCTATGTGGTCACTTCATTAAATCAATCGTCCTGCATATTTGCATAATGCCATGAAATTACCTTTTAAATTTCAATAAAACAAAAAATAAGTTGTAATTTTTTTTCCTAGATGTAATATTGGTGTTTTTATACTTACAATTAGTCCCGCCAAATTGGAATAACCATAAGGCTCAGCTTACTCTATCCAATTTTTTCTTGTCTATCCTTAGTGGCCTTTCATGTGTTCGACAACCTGTGAAAAGGTTGAAATACGTTACATGTTTCAAATTTTATCTAAACATTAATAATAATGATGTTTATAATTATAGCCTGCACGGGTGTGGATCATTGGTGGTTCCATTGTTATGAAGTCACTTGTTGTAAATTGGAGGTCACGAGATCAATCCCACTCGGGTTTACCTGTGTCCCATGTCTTGCAGCGGGTGTGGGGCACCTAGGGTTATAGTGATAGCGGGAATGGATCCCTGGACCCTGTGTCACGCGAGTACCAGCCTGGCCCCAGTTTACGATTCCCCTAGTCAAAAAAAAAAAAAGGTTTATAATTACATTTTTGAAAGTATTGCATACCTTCTTGTGTATGGCGGTAGCTTTCCTTATTTTCTCAAATCCTTCTTTTTTTGTCTTCTACTACAGATTTCCACTCTCTTGCTGGAATCATTGGAGGGTGCTCATACATAGGGTTTCTTTCTAGATGAACCCTAAATTGGTCCCTCACAATATTCATATGTTGGCCAGTCTTCTTTAGAACCTCCTCTCTATTGAAGGTCTCACTGCCGAACATGCCAACCATGTGATTAATGAGATCATATTTAAAAAAAAAAATTTCCCACCTTGTGCAGATGGTGGGCCCAAAGATATCCAATAAGAGATCATTTATATGTTTATAAAAAATATCATTTCTTGCAAGACAATCACGTCATCATTAGTTGTAAAAAAATGTTTTTTGATAATATTACAATCAATTTACAAACAATAAGTTAAACAATGTATAAATACCTGGAATATTTTCTATCTTTATGGGAACAAGATTTTTCGGCCACCAATTTTTTTTGTCCAGTGTACCCATGCTAGTGACACGAGAAGATCCTGGAAATGCTGCTTGAGCATTATCATTGCTAATCTCTGCATCGACCCCTTATTCTGTACCATCTAGCATGCATCGGCCATTAGAGGTTGCACTCACATATGGAATAATGGGTATCATAGATTGTATCTCCGAATGTGCAGTCGAAAAAAACAACACATGTGATGCAGGTGGAGTCATATGCTCATGTGACGACTATCCACGAGCATCACTAATACCAACACCGCCCTCACTACTAGTTTGTGGGCGCAAAAACTCATGTAGATACAAAAAAATTGTTAATTCACGATCATATACAAGTACAAATTATAAAATCATAAATTAATTTATCTTATAATTTAAGATACTACAACTTAATTTCAAGTCTTTAGATCTCTTCACCAAAACATCAACCTTTTCTTTAATCTTGTTTGTCTGTGGTTGAAAGAATAGAAGACAATGGATATACTCATGAATTTTTGTTAAGGTATTCTTTATAATTTTAATTATGTCTAGAGAATATCCAATGTGAGCATCACACATGATCTCATCCCCATGAATATCAATTGATTTATCTAATGCTAGATCAAATGTTGAATAAGTAGCCTATAACAAAAATATATAAAACATGACTAGTAAAATAAAAGCAATATACTGAGAAAAACAACATAATAAAATAAAAAATTGCTCATGTTCAATTTCAAAAATTACAATTACATATACCTACTTCATTGAGGATGGTTTTGTCTGATCCATAGCCGGGGCCTTTCTCCTATCATCACCCTGCAAAAAAAAATGTAGAAAACATTATTATAATGAAATCAATATACACAAGAAAAATAACTAACATAGAAAACATATTGGTCATATTATATTTGTGCAATTAGAAATAGGTATATGTGCTGACTCGAGGAGCATGTACTCATTTGATCAACAATTAGGGACTTTCGCTAATCACTTTTCTGCAACAATTAATTGTATGAAACATGATCGAAAAGAAACTAGTATACTCACGAAAAAATCCAAATCACTTGCATGTGATGACAAACACATAATTCAATATCGAAATGAACCCAATATACTCAAGAACAGTAAGTAATAATAAAACATATTGTGCATATGATAGTAGTAAAATTTTAACGAGGATTACCTCCTACCTCGAGGATGTTCTACTCCTCTGATGAACTGTCAGGGATATGCCCTAATCACTTGTGTGTGATGAAAAATACCTAATTGATTATATAAATGAACCAATAAACTGATGAAAATAAATAATAAAAATACATATTGTGCATATTATAGTAGTAAAATAACAATGATGTATACCTGCTGCCTTGATCCAGGTATTGTCTGATCTATTTGTGGTAGGGAGATACCCCAATAAGAATCATACAACAAAAACATAGATACCATTATCTAAATGCAACGATTATACTCACAAAAAAACATAACAAATAAACATTTTGTTCATGATATATTTGTACAATTACAATGATGTATACATGCTGCCTAGAGGATGGTGTACTCCTCTACTCAGCTACTGTGAAGATGCCCCAATCTCTACCCTGCATCTTAAGTATAGAAAAATTTAAATAAAATAGAACAATATACTACCAAAAATACATAATATATTAGATTTAGTAATTAAAGGTTGGGTAAATTGTTAGAAGTACATCTCCAATAATGACTGTGTTTGTATCTATTCGATTCAAATTGTAATTAATAAGAAGCACTTCCCCTGCAACTATTGATTTAATAGCACACACAAAAACATGGTTTCCTTCACACCCCTCAAATATGCAATTAGTTTTATTAAGTGTAGACCCTGGTTGTGTACTATTTATAAACCCCGCAATATTATGTGTAGCTTTCGTCCTTCCATCAATGTACAACATCGCTCCTTTATTTTAATCCTTGTCTTTTAGTTGTAAATAATTTGCAGATAATCTGTATCTGTGCATACGTCTTGTATATTAGACCACTCACATCCAATATATGTAGTTGTAATAGGGTCCAACATACTCCATCAATTCATTACATCTACCGTAACTAACCATTATGCCATCCATGCAAAACAACCCCAAACCATGTAATTACGATGGTGCAATTTGATAATTCCTCTCATTCACACAAAAACATGTGTTTAGTTGAGGAATATCCTTGGTTACCCATTGTTTCACTATATGTTTTTACCTCAAGGGCACCTCGATGCCACTTATGGTCTCATTTTGATAAGAAGATGACCCCCCTTCAGCGAGAAAAAATTGCACGGGTCTTTGGAATTTTCTTTTGATATTTTGACATCTATTTGATATACATGTTGTAGACCTTCTAGATGTTTCACTTTCCTCTTGTCTTCCTAAACTCCACTCACTCGAGGAAGACATACATGACAAATACATGTTTGGTTCTTCTTGCACCATGGAATACATCATTCAAGATTACATCTCACCCATGTATTTCTCAAGAAGTGTGACTTGAATCAATAGTGATGTTTATGGTTATTGTTTTCCAAGAATGGTTAGGTGACGAATGTGGAACCTAGTACCTAAAAAATAATTTATGACTCTAATACAAAGCTAGATCCAGAAAAGTATTGTTGTAATAAATTCAAACATAATTTACATCTCTTTCAACTTTAACACTCCACTGGTCACTGTGTTAAATTTGGTCCTTGAGATGAATTATCAATTCCAATCACTCAAATTTATAGCAACAATAACCCTATACATCCAGCAAAGATCACATCTATACTTATTTCATGCCAAGATACTCCAAGAGTGAAGTTATGAACATAACAATAAACTTGGAAAGTATTATAGAAAGGTCACTTAGGCAACCCTAGGTTTTAGGGTGGTTACCATAATAAAACATAAGATAAAGGTGTAACGTAAAGGTGGATAAACAACCCCTTCTACCCATAGGACCAACAAGACCAATGAATTTAATATTTTCTCTCTCTCAAGGTATATTGCCGCATATATTTTTATCATCACTATATAAGCATAAGAAAATAACAAAGCTAGTTCCAAAGAAGTACTGTTGTATTAAATTCAAACATAATTTTCATCTCTTTCAACTTTAACACTCCACTGGTCACTGTGTTAAAGTTGGTCCTTGAGATGAGTTATCAATCCCAATGTACAAAACATAAACAGTAAAAAAATTACAATGAGGTTTAACTAATGGACAATAATTAAATAAAAATAGTAATGCTAGATAGATCTTGTTTGTATCTTCCTTATAATCAAACATTTTGAGTTATCTCTTGCCACTGTAAGGACAAGTTGTCAGAAGACATACCTTGAGAGAGAGAGAGAGAGTTAGAGTGTTGATGGTTTAGGTTCACATTTCACGGTTGGATATCATGGTTCAAATTGATAAAAAAAAGTCTAGAATCCCTAGAAGAGGTACCATATGACCTTTGGTAGCCTACTTTAAGTGTACTCAACTTTATAGTAGTAATAAGCCAATGCTTTTTCCACCAAATATCGGATCTATGCTTCTTTAATGCCAATACATTCCAAGAGTGAAGTTATGAACATAATATATAAACTTGGAAAGTCTTCTAGAATGGTCTCTTAGAAAACCCTAGGTTTTAGGGTGGTTACCATAGTAAAACATAAATAAAGTTGAGTACACTTAGAGTAAAGTACCATAGGTCATGTGGTCACATAACAATAAAACAATAAAAGTAATAAGGTTAAGTCATCATACCAAAGGTGGTCAAGGTACCACACACAATAAGGGTGCTAGGACCAATAGAAGATGAAGGACCATAAGTCAACCAAAGCAATAAAAAAAATATGGTAAGGAAAACTGTTGTTGGAAATATTCACCTTCCGTGGAAAGAAGTTGTTTCCCTATCTCGAAATAATCTAAGCTAGAAAAAATGAGTAACAACAATGAGAATCACTTCCCCTAATATTGATAAATGCTTGGAATGGATTCTTTTACCTATCCTACGATGTGATGTGGAAGTACTTTGGAATGCTATATCTCCAAGGGTTCACCTGCATGAAACACAACCAAAGCATATACAAGATCAAATTACCAGGTACAATCTAGAATCCTATGTTGATGACTAAGGAATTCAACAGTGAAACAAGTGATCAGTACATAATAAGATTCATGGGAAATGAACTTTCATTACATTAATAGAATATGAGAGAGAAATTACAATTAAGAGCCTTAGTGTTGAGAATTCTCTTCTCAAGCAAGATCTTGCCTTAGAAGCTTTAAACTTTTCCACCTAGTGCCCACTCTCCTTGGCTAGATTTGGACAGAGTTTTGGTGTTGTAGCATAATCTTACTCCCCTTACCCATGGGGGATGAGCCAAGACTTAGAGCCATAGGAGGATAGGAATGGTTGATATTATTGTGCATGAGGTGGAGGGTATATCCTACAAGGATATATCTTGATTCCAGGTAGTCTAGGAGTCCATGGATAAGGTTGTCATGAAGATATGGATCGATAAGCTTCATGAAACTTCTCTTTTTAGCTTTTAAATTTGAGCACCGTTCTTTGTCAATTAAGACAGAGAGTTACCCATAGTGCACCACTCATTGTACAAAGGAATATGGGGGTGGCACCTCTTTTTGTTCATGGAAATCAGGCGTTACACATTGGGGTAATGCACATTGTCCACAAGGAAAGTGCGGTGGTGAACAAAGGCATGAAATCACTGATCCAGGTCCAAATTCAAATTCATAACTTATGGATTGGAGGCAAGTTCTGATGTTTGGTTCTCAGTATATGATGATGACAAGAAATATGTGTAACACAGACCCCATACCCACAAGACCAAGGTGTACCGTAAAGGTAGAGAAACAACTCCCTTTACCCATAGGACCAACAAGACCAATGAATTTAATATTTTCTCTCTCTCAAGGTATATTGTCACATATATTTTTATCATCACTGTATAAGAAGAAGTAAATAACAAATCTAGATCTAGAAAAATATTCTTGTAATAAATTCAAACATAATTTTCATCTCTTTCAACTTTAACACTCAACTTGTCACTGCGTTAAAGTTGGTCATGTTGGTTTATTGGTCAATACTGAGAGGGCGAGTGAATCAATATTGTTATATTTTTACTAATTAAACCACTTTTTAATTCTATCATTAAAAAACACATAACAACAAGAATACACATAACACAATTTTAACGTGGAAGCCCAATAGGGTAAACCACCAACATGTCCTATTACTGCAAAATTGTTATTTACAATTAGTTTTTCCTACTGCTATAGATAAGGATGGTATCACACCCTATTTACCAACAACTACTGGAAGGAGGCTACGACACCCTGGTTTATCAGCTACTACTGAAAGGATTCTACGACTCCCAATTTAGCAGCTACCACTGGAATGAGGATACGACCCCTTGGTTTATCAGCTACTACTGAAAAGATACTATCACACCCTATTTACCAGCTACCACTGGAAGGAGGCTGTGACCCCCTATTTTATCAGCTACTACTGAAAGGATGCTACGACACCCTGTTTTGTCAGCTTTGATTGATAGGATGCTCCTACACCCTATATACCGACTTCTGCTAAAAGGAGGAAACAACCCCCTGCAAGATTGTTTCCTACCTTAGTGCAAGCCTGCCACCCTATGCATGTGGGATTCTTTTCCTCCTCTGCAAGCTCTCTATAGGCTATCTTCATCACAGGCTCATTTGGACATGTTTCTCTCACAAAAAATGGGATTCACCTTCCATCTACGAGTTTCCTATTGGACATTCCTCTTTACCATTTATGGACACACCTTAGAATTTATTTCCATGGCTCGACTTAAAATTTTCTAGTGCTTCTACAATCTCCTTCTCCATAATCAATCTAGGTTGTTGATATAATTTTGAGACTCTCTGGTCCATCGATATAACACATAGATTTCCTCCTCAAAATCGTTTTTCCGCACCATGATTTCCTCATCAACGATTCCCCACCGTTGATCTTCATTGGGAGTTTTCCTGACCGTTGATATGATTTCTAAGTCTCTCCAGACCATAGATCTAATGCATAGATTACCTCCTTGAAATCGTATTTCCACACCACGGTTTCCTCATTAACGATTCCCCATCATTGATCTTCATTGGGAATTTTCTTGACCGTTGATCTGAAATAAGATGCAGAATGCGGGATGAAAAAATGTAACATTTCCTCAAATCGTATCTCGACTTATCGCAAGCTCCTTTCTGCAAGCTTCTTTCTGCAAGATTGTTTCCGCAAGCTTCTTTCCGCAAGCTTATTTCCGCAAGCTCATTTCTGCAAGCTCCTTTCCGCAATATTATCTCCGCAATTTTTCATCTACACCGTCCATCCTTTGCGGAGTCTTTCTTGACCTTCGATCTTTCGAATTGCAGGTTGCAAGTTCATTGAATCTTTAAACGTTATTTCCGCAATTCCCTTTCCGCATTTTTCTTCTGCATCATCGATCTCTTTTTAGTGGAACTAATATCAGCCGTCCGATCTTCCAGATTGCAGAACTTCATCCTTCCACCTATCTTTTGCGGAACTGATCCTTAACCATCGGATCTCATGCGGGATGCATCCTAACCATCAATTTTAAATCAAATGCAGATCTTACCATGACTTTGCGGATCTGCACGATTTCTTTGCAGAAATCCTCTACGACTGTTTCTAATAGTTTTGACGACTTATATACTCAGAGAATTTCATCATGCTGCTGATTATAAGGAATTTATAAACACTCTCACAGATATAGTTTCTCTGAAGAATTTATAAACACTCTCACAGATATAGTTTCTCTGAAGAATTTATAAACACTCTCACAGATATAGTTTCTCTGTTCTTCGATTGTTATATATATTCTATCTCCCGTTCATTTCACTCTTCTGCAGTTCCATTCTTCATTTGTATAACTAGCTTTGTCATGCATACTCCATCTCTAATTCCACTCGACATTTGTTCTTTGTTTCATTAACCATTGTTTACATCATACTGTTGACACTGTCTTGGAAGTCTTCAGATCAATAATTCATGTTGTCTTATCATCCATGTCCATCTCATCCATTGCATTTGTTATAAATGAACTTTTATGACATCATCATTAGGACACCATCATATTCCATGTCATCATATGTGTCATGCCACATCCTCAACTATGCCATGCCATGCTATCACTACTTTAGTCTTTCACTCAGTTTTTCCTGCCATCATATCCATTGGTTATTCCTTTGTCATTCGTGAACACCTTTGACATCAATGACAACTATATACTCAACAGACCCTTGAGATGAGTTATCAATTCTAATGTCCAGAACATAAATTTTAACAAACTTACAATGAAACAACCAAGTCAAGAAAACTAATCACAGAAAAACAACTCAAGAATAAAGATCGAAAACTCAAAGGAAAAATAAAGACCATGAGAACAACAAGAGAGTAGTAATGCAACAATAATACCAAAGGAGTCCACCACTATCTAAGGAAGAACCGCCAACCCCAATCAAAACCAAAAACCCATACACATATCATCAACTAAATTCTAAGGGCCCATCAACATCCCATCATTGGCATACCACATCCCAACAAAATCCACCATTCCACAGTAAAATTGAATGGAAAAAAGGTGCAAACATTACATAATCTAAATCCATCAACCTTGAACCCCAAATAACTATAAGTTTTGTGTTATTGCAGACTCTGTTGTGAAGGTAAAAGATACCAAAATAGTCCACTTCATTAGAGGAAATTTCAACTCAAAATGGGCCTTTTAACTCTAATTCAAATTCCATGTCATCATGTGTTATCCAATGAAATTGCTTTAAATTTGAAATACCATATAGGTCTTAAACACTTTTTAATATAAATTTGGGGATAGGTATCATAAAAGAAACTACTTTTTTTGTTTGTATTTTTGACATATCTCCCTGTGTTTTTACTCAAATTTCTATCGGGAGAGCTCGTAGGATGCGGAATTAAATTTTGCATCCAACGAGTACCCACTCGACATACTTTTGATAGACCCTGCTACCCCAAAAACAAGAAATACCTGAAAAATGTGATGATGACTCAAATTTCTATCAGGAGAGATCGTTGGATGCAAAATTAAATTCCGCATCCAATGAGTACCCACTCGGCATACGTTTGACGAACCTCGCTACCCCAAAATAGGAAATACATGAAAAATGTGATGATGACATCATCATCATGTTTTTTTAGGTATTTCTTGTTTTTGGGGTAACGGGGTCCGTCATCATCACGTTTTTCATGTATTTCCTGTTTTGGGGTAGCAGGGTCCATCAGACGTATGTCGAGTGGGTACTCGTTGGATGTGGAACATCATGATGTTTTTTCAGGTATTTCTTGTTTTTGGGGTAGCGAGGTCCGTCAAAAGTATGACGAGTGGGTACTCGTTGGATGCGGAATTAAATTCCACATCCAACGAGTTCTCCCAATCGAAATTGGATTAAAAACACATGGAGATATGTCGAAAATACAAACAAAAAAGTAGTTTCTTCCTCCAAAATTAATAAATATTATTTTATTATTTTAACTATTATTTTATTAATTTTTTTAGGAGGCCCATTTTGAGTTGAAATTTCCTCTAATTCCAGTTATAACCTATCCTAGCAATTTATACCCACATATATTAAACTTTTGTTTGTCAATGTGCAGGTCCTAGAGGGTGACGTAGAGGGGAATGTACAAAATGTTGCAAAGAGGGAGGGTTACCATTGTAAGGGCATCCCTTAAGGGTGAAAGGGGAGGATGCCACTATAAGGGAAGCCTCAATACTAGATGAAGTGCCAACACACATACACACGATTACACACACGCATGCACATGCCCCATATTTTAACCTTTGACAAATAAAAACCCAAGTTCATCCATTTACATCGTTTCAAAACTATTTGGCCAAGAAAAAAAAAAGTATTACAACCATTTATAAATTGGATGATGATGATTTTTTGAAAACCCAAGGATTTCACTGCAGATTAAAAAAAAACTAGGGATTTCACCATAAATTCAAACAAATTAGGGCTTTCACCGTAAATTCAAACAAATTAGGGTTCCCAATGCTTACTTGTTTATCCATGAGAAATCTGAAGTGTAAACACTAAGATCCAACCCTTGAGCTCGAATTGTGAAATGTGAACCGTAAGCTCCAACCAGTGAGCTGCAACCATGAAATGTGAATAGTGAGCTGAAACCCTTGAGCTTGAAACATGAAATGTGAAATGTGAACCTCTAAATCCCATTAGAGGAAATTTCAACTCAAAATGGGCCTTTTAAATTTTATTCAAATTCCATGTCATCATGTGTTAGCCAATGAAATTGCTTTAAATTTGAAATACTGTATAGGTCTTAAACACTTTTTCAATATAAATTTGGCGATAGGTATCATAAAAAAAACTACTTTTTTGTTTGTATTTTTGACATATCTCCCTATGTTTTTACTCAAATTTAGATCGGGAGAGCTCCTTGGATGCGAAATTAAATTCCGCATCCAACGAGTACCCACTCGGAATACTTTTGATGGACCCTGCTACCCCAAAAACAAGAAATACCTAAAAAATGAAATGATGACATCATCATTCCATTTTTCAGGTATTTCTTGTTTTTGGGGTAGCGGGGTCTATCAAAAGTATGCCGAGTGGGTACTCGTTGGATGCAGAATTTAATTCCACATCCAATGAGCTCTCCCAATCGAAATTTGAGTAAAAACACAAGGAGATATGTCAAAAATACAAACAAAAAAGTAGTTTTTTTCTTTTCTTCCTCCAAAATTAATAAATATTATTTTATTATTTTAACTATTATTTTATTAGTTCATTTTAGGAGGCCCATTTTGAGTTGAAATTTCCTCTAATGAACCAGTGAGCTACAAGCATGAAATGTGAAATGTGAACTGTGAGCTCCAACCATGAAATATGAACTGCGAAATCCAACCAGTGATCTACAACTACAACCATGAAATCTAAACCATGAGATCCAACCAATTACCTGCAAACGTGAAATGTGAAATGTGAATAGTGAAATGGTAAACGTCGAATGTGAATAGTGACATGGTAAACGTCAGTATTCAAACTATAATGATAAATGCATTATATAATGCTTTATATATATATATATATATATATATATATATATATATAATCCTAATGCTAGTATACTAACACAATATGATACAAAACTTTATATATTGAATACATTTTTTATAATATTTTTTAAACAATTATAAATGTAAACACATAAGTAAAAATAATGATGACTACGATGATTATATTATGATGATGATGTTGATGATAAGGAGGAGGAGGAGGATCATGATGAAGATGATGATGATAATGATGATGATGACGATGATGATGACAATGTGGATGATGATGACGATGATGTTGACAATGAGGATGATGATGACGATGATGATGGTAATGATGATGGTGATGATGATGGTGACGAGGATGATGGCGATAAAGACAATGAGGTGATGATGCCAATGACTATGATGACGATGAAAAATATGACGACGACGATGATGATGATAACGATGAGGATCATGATGACAATGAGGATGGTGATGATGAAGTTATTAATGACAATTATGAAGACGAGAACAATAGGGATGATGATGATGATAACAAAGATGATGATGACGCTGATGACGCTGATGATGACCATGGTGAATACAATGATGGGGATTATGATGATGATGATGATAATGATGATGGTGATGAAATTGAGGATGAGGATGAGGATATTGACAATGCTAATGATGACGACAATAATGACGAATATGATAATGGTGACAATGATCATGATGATGATAATGACAATGAGGATGAGGATGAGGATGATGATGTTGATATTGTTGTTGTTGATGGTGTGGATGATGATGATAATGATGATGATGAGGTTGAGGATCATGATGACAATGAATGAGGATGGTGACAATGAGGATGATGGCAATGATGAAGATGACAACGTTGGTAATGATGATGATGATGACGAGGATGATGACGACAACGATGGAGTGTTGGAGGTCTTTAGGTAGCTTGGAAACATCCTCACATGGAGGTGGGTTTCTTTCAAATAGCTTATGTTTTCTAAGTAGGTTAAAATTCATAATATTGTTTTTAATTTGTTATTTTTATTTAGCATTTTAGATATAGTAGAAAAATTAACTTATATTAGCCAAATTATGTTGTATTATACATCAATTGTAAATACTGATTGATTAAATAATCAATTCTATATTATAATTTTTAATTTTTAAATATTTACACAATGTTAATATCAACTAGATACATGTATGAGATGCAATCTAAATTCATTTTAATAGAGTATGAAAAGGTGAGTGACCTAGGTAGTGTTCATCTATTTTGCAGGAATAGCTAGAAAAACTAGTCGAGACGATGATGAGGATGATGATGATAATGACAAAGATCCAGATGATGAGGATGGTGATGATGACGATGTTGATGATGACAAGTAAAAATAATGATTATGATGGCGATAATGATGATGATGACGATAATGATGATGAATGTTGATAATGATGATGATGGTGATGGTGATGATGATGATGGTGATGATGATGGTGGTGATGATGGTGATGATGATGACGACGACGACGACGACGATGATGATGATGGTGACAATGATGATGAAGGTGATGGTGATGATAGTGATGGTGGTGATGATGATGATGACAATGTTGATGATGGTGATGACGACGACGACGATGATGATGACAATGAGGATGATGATGACGATGATGATAAGGATGAGGATGATGATGATGGTGATGGAGACAATAATGGAAATGATGATGAGGATGAGGATGAGTATGGAAATGATGATGATGATGATGATGACGAGGAGGATGAGGATGATGATAACAACAAGAGAATTGCATTATCGAGCTTCTATTTTTTTTAAATAATTTAATATTCTCTACTAAATAGGGCCAACCACGTGAAGGTGGAATCTCATCTGACCCCCTGCACGTCACTCTCCAAGAGAATTTGATTATCTCCAAGAAATTCGATACATAATATAAGATCATGAGGATCCTTCATTCAAAATACATTGATGGCTAATGAAGTCCTTAACATTGAGCCTGAACTTTAAAGGGGTAGAAGAAGGGAGACATGGAACCACTAGTTTATCTAATTCAAAGGTAATGTACTTAGAGTTTATTGGGTTCAAACTTTCATTGGCCTTACACTGGGAAGGATTAAAGAGGATTGATGAGCCAATAAAAGTGGAAGGTGTGTCCTCTTATAATTTCTTTTGTATTATGACTTATAATAAGTGAGGTAGATAGGTTAGTATGGCATGCCAAACTTTTGTTGGGAATCCAAATGGGTAAAAGAAGGTGGGAACTAACCATTATAGTCAATGATTCCATGTTTAGGGAATAGTTTTGGTAAGGTTGTTGATTCTTGTTGGGACATTTAATTAGGAAATTGGGCCATTAATTGTTAGATTTGCAGAAGAATGGGATATTGATCATTGAAATTATCTTATCCATAAAAATCACAGGGATGGTTATGTTTACACCCTTTTATTCATTATGGTTTGCCTTTATTGGAATCATTATCCCCCCAACAATGTTTCCATTTACCCCTCTCCCTTGGTTCATGATCATTATAATTTTCTTCTTCTTCTTATTGTTTATGTATTGATTACTTGTTTGGGCTTGTTAGAAAAAATTTCTAACCAAGATAGTTAAAAGGAGGAATCAAGTTAAGATTTGGTGAAAGCAAGAAGGTTAGATTGATTAAATTTGGTTTGGAGTAGAAAAAAAATATAGAAAGTATTGTGGTCAAGTATACAAGCCTATCAATGTAGCCATTATTGGGAATCAACCTTTCCAAGTGGTGTATAGACAAATGAATTTCCATGGGGGAAATTCTCATGGTTATCATTTCATTAAAAATTAGCCATGATACACTATTGTAAGGTGCTTTTAGGATCCTATATATAATAGGAAGGATTATACCATGTTGGATTGTAAAGTTAATGACACTAGGGGAACATATAGGATCATTTTAAGTGAATGTATAACAAAGGCTGATCCATGTAAAATGGTAAATGAACTAATGGTTCAATTAATATCATGATTCAAAAATTTCTCAATGTTAATTTTAAGTTAAATGTGTATACATCCTTATGTCACAATATCAATAATTAAGTAAACAACTCAAAACAAGAGCTTCTAGTTGTGTATTCCTCCACTTTGTGATGAAATATGATGAAGGAAACTTACTCAAGTGAAGACAAGAAGGTGTATTAACCTCACACACTAAGACATGATGAGAATCCATGAAATAGAGAGGGAAGGACAACTGGAGGGCTTGAAACCTTCCATGTAAAGGGATATTTTACTGGCCAGCAGGTAGTGACATCAAGAAAAGGTAGGTTAGCATAAAATATACATAGTTTCATGATCATGGCACAGTATTTTCAATCAAGCTGGAAAACAAGCATATATGAATAAAGGAAATGGAGGATCTAGCTGACTGCATGGGATATATCCACTCAAGACTATGGAGTATGAATTAGAAATCATGTAAAGTACATATCAAATCATGTCCCAGAATGCAAAGTTTCTATTTAGAGACGAGCAGGATGGCGAAAAAATACGCAACAGCAAAACCTGTTGGTGTATATTCTTAGTAGTATTTGTGAGTAGAGGAATGTTGATGATTTGGAAAATGGATGTCATCCAACAAAGGAACACAGAGGATGGTATGGGGGAAAGAAGAGGAAAGAGGAAGAGGGAACTGAGGCCTAAGGAGGAAAACAGTTGGGTGATCTAGGATCGGTCAAAATCCCTTTGGGAATCTTGAATGTTTGAGCTTGGGATGCCCGGTGACATCCAACGTATCAACAACAAGAAAGAGAAAAAGTTATGGGCATAATTGGACAAGGACACCCTGCACGAGGAATGTCGCAAATTTGAATACTAGATATTGGACTTGAGCAAGAATATGGGAAGACTTAGCATCTACGAGCGAACCGTGGTGCTTTCTTTGGTAATGAAAAAACTTTTGAGGTGCATGATGTGGGAGAAGCCTGAGTTGGGAGAGGATGAGGAGAAGCATGGGAAATGACATGAAGAGATAAAGGATGATTCAAAGATTCTGAACCAAAATATAGATTCCATCACACAACATAACAATCTACCCTCTTCTATAATGTATCCTATTTAACAAAAAGTGAAAATATTCCTGGAATATTTCATATTTTGGGCATGTAACATTTCACTCGTAACTCAAAATTGGGAGGAATTTGAACCATTGGAAATATCTTGAAATTCTCTACAACTTTTATGTTTTTGTTTTTTTCTAATTCCTTATTGTTTGTTGGGGGAGGGAACTTTACTTAAAAGGCATATTTTAAAAATTGTTTTTTAAAAAGCATCTTTTAAAAGATATTTTTTTACTAAAACGCGTGTCTCGAACAAATGGTAAGGAATTAGAAAAAAATTAAAACAGAAACGTTCTAGATAATTTCAAGATATTTCCAATGGTCCAAAGTATGGACAATTCTAAGTTACAAGAAAAATGTTATTCCCAAAATATGAAATATTCCAGGAATATTTTCACTTTTTGTTAAATAGGATACTTTTGGGGAAAAATAAATTCTTATGAGGGTCTCGACGTGAAAACCCCTCTAGCTTCCCCCCCCCACAATGGCCCAACAAAATTTTATGGGTAGAAATATCCATGGACGCATCCCTCATCACCCTTATTTCTGTTGTAAATGCTCTGTGTGTTCAATCTAGATGCCCAAGGGCTCTATGTTGATGTAATGCGTAGTATAGGTATAATTGGTAATAGGTTCTGTAGTTTTTTTGAATTTTGATACATGGTCAGCTCAGAATGGAGAAATTTCAACACCAAGTTTTTTGAATTTTACAGTATGGTTGGATCAAAATGGATTAGTTTCAGTACCAAGTTTTTTTGAAAGTATGTCATGTTGCAAGTCTGTTCCAAATCAGTTTGTCAAGGTACTTTTTGTTAGTAAGTCGGGAAAAGAGGTTATCAACAAGAAGTAGCTTGTGCATCAGGATGTAATCTTCTCTTTTCTATGTGAATAAAATCTCTTACTTACAAAAAAAATGGGCATGTTATCAGTTACACACAATTGTCACTGTTATTTACCCAATTTTTTTGTCAGTAAGAAAGAATTTTTCTATTATCAGTAAATATGAAACACTATTACATATCTCAATAAAATATCTTACTTAAAAAAATTGGGCATGTCATTAGTTACACACAATTGTCACTATGTTATTTACCCAATTTGTTTTCATAATACACTAGTGGAAAATGAGAGATTAGTGACCAGGAGACCAAAAATTTTGGTCACCACGGTTTTTTTAAAGGGATAAATGACCAAAATTGATAATTCTAAGTGAGATAACTAAAAACGACCAAGATAAATGACCACTTTTTGTCATGGGATAAAAATCAACTAAAAACGACCAAGATAAATGACCAAATTTGATCACGGGATATCTAGACTACAAATGACTAGATTAAAAATGGTCATTTTTAGTTGTGTCACTCCGGCAATGGAAAAAATTACAAATTTGACAATGAATTTGTACATTTTACTAAATTCTAACACTATAGATGGATTCAGAGACCCCCTTAAAGGGGTCTCTGAATCGATCTGAATCCATCTGCAGTGTTAGAATTTAGTAAATTAATGTACTATCACAACTCAACATGAATTGACCAAATATATATAAAATACACATAATCGGTTGATAATATATCAATTATAAATATATATTTGTAGGTTATATATGCCAAACACTGCATGTTCTCTATTGATATTTGTCTTTATATAGCTATCTAAGTTACAGTACAGATCTGGCTTATGTATATGCTATGACATAAGGTTTTTTGAACTATTCTTTAGAACATAACAATAGTAACACCATATTGTTTCTAATGTTTGAAATTTTTCATAGCCTTGGTCATGTTTTTTATCATGATCTTTAATAATATAGGAACACCATATTCATTCTCTTGAAATTTTTCATAACTCCAATTAAAAAATGTACAAGATCTAAAAAACAATAAAATAATTACAAAAAATATATTACTACTAATTATATCACTAATAAAAAAACTCAATTTAATAATTGATTTACCATTTACAAATTAATGAGAATTGAATATTATGCCAATTTTTTTTTATTTTTCTAACAACATAGTAACATAAATTATTAAAAAAATATATGATAAATATTATAAGGGTGATTGATGGTTATTATAATAATTATAATGTAAGGATTATAATTAACAAATGTAAGGTTTTAGAGGCGTTGAGGCATTGATTAACTTGATCATTTTGTACTAGTGTAATATATAGGTATATATTAATTTATATATATAATATAATTAAATATTATTTAAAATATATGTAATTATAACTATTATACATATAAATTATAGTATATAATAGATATATAACATTAAAATTATTTGTAATATATGATATTAATTAAAATATAAATGAATACTCTTAAAAAATAATTATACAAAATACAAAAGCTAAGAAATCAAAAAGCTATTGTAATACAACCTTTGGATTATATGGCTATTTGTCCATGAAAACCTTTGGCAGGAAAATGTATGTCTTTCAGTTGAGGTTGTAAATGTGAATTAGCTAAAGAGTTTTAGTTATTATTCTAGTTTTCATTGATGGGAGAAGAAAACTCCATCAAAACCATTGTCCTCTTCAAATCTTGATATAGGAATAGGCACTACCCATTATAGAAGAACACTCACGATTTTTTCACGGTTTTTTATTTATTTATTTTCTATTGGTAAAAAAACACATGTCTTCAGCTTGTCCCGTAATTCTTGAAATTATCTCTTGTGAGGCATATCAAATATTGATACAGGAGGAGGTGCAGCCCATCAAGGAAGAATAGGTATGATTTTTCATTGTTTTTTTCTATTTTCTATTCGTATAAAAACATCCATCTTCAGTCACAATTCTTGAAATTATCAAATTTGGGTTCATTGAGGGTTTCATTGAGGGTTTCCTCGGTGGTGTTATCAGTCCTGTAATTCTTGAAATTATTTGTTCCGATGCATACCAAATCTTGATACAGGAGGAGGAACTGCCCATTAAGGAAGAATAGGTAAGATTTTTTCACTGTTTTTTCTATTTTCTATTGGTATAAAAAAACATATGTCTTCAGCCGCAATTCTTGAAATTATCAGATTTGGGTTCATTGAGGGTTTCCTTGGTAATGTTATCAAATAATTCCCTGTCCTGAGTTCACAAAGGATCACCCTATGTTTATTGATGGCCATAATACCCAATTGCGGTTTGTCCATAATTGCATTCTCAAACATAAGTTAGATTTCACGGTTTTGATTTCATTAATAGATGGATCAAATCTCTATCCACCCAAAGCGCAATCGAACAATGTTTGAAAATTTTGTTCTTGGAAAAAAAATAGACTAGGTCCCTCAAAACTTCATTTCCAAAAATGGAAAAAAAATGAGAGAAATCAACAAACCGCGAAGCTAGACCCTACGTAGATCAGTAGCTAGTTGAAGCAGATATAGATCGATATTGATATCCAGTAGAAGCAATGATAGATTTGGAACCAAGTGAAGTTTATCATGCCTTCCTCTATTGCATGGATTTGTCATTTATTATATTTACTTGTGAGTAGAGGAGAATTGACTAGGTAAGGCCATATTTGTAGCACTATGATCATTTTTTATTGGTGGTTACTGGATGGCTTCTTGTTCTGGCGTAGGGTTTTGAGGGACGGACGCTAGGTCACCCCAGCAATCCTTCGATGCATTGAAGTGTGTCCTCACATATGCACCTTTGATTAGTCCTCTAGCTAGGCTCATAGCAATGAAGAAAGATATTTCGTTTAGGAACTTCACCCTTCGACCTGGTAGCCCTCAGACAAAGTCCATTGACACACTCTCCCATGGTTGCATTTAATTGACCAATTTCCCTATTATGATTTTTGAGGGGAACTATAAATCCTATTCTATTTTAGTGTTTAGTTCATCTTTTGGATCCAAGAAGCCTAAGAAGCATGCTACTTTTGAAGGGTGGTTTTAACCTCGATCCAATTGTTATGTTGGAGCTTTATCGCAAAGGAAATAGCCTTTCGGCTCTTTCAAATGACCCTACAAATAAGTTTTAAGATGGCACTTCCCTTTCGTAGATTGAAAAAATAAACATATTGTCTTGGCGATATGAACAAGAAGCACTCTAGCAATTGAGGCTGAGTCCAACTAAGTTGGCATTGGCTCAGAGAGCTCTAGCTCTCCAGGAAAGGTTACTGATGAGCTGATGAACTAGTAAAGTAAGGTAGTCAGCAAAAAGTAGATCTCTGTGACTCTTGTAATGAGTGAATTTTCTCCATAGTGGGTTGGTGCAGAGGTAGAGTGTGGATTTGGGGGTAGTGAAGGTGGGTACTTTCTCGTTGCTTAGAGGGGGAAATAAAGAAGACCCCTTCCGTTGTCATATTGATTGGGGTTATGAGGCAGAGAGAGGGTGTCTCAAAACACCTGCAAGTCAATGCCTAACAGAGTGCCCAAGAATGTGATTTAGAATCTGGGGATCCTTTCATGTGCCACATGAGCTCGAGCATCTATTCTAGGTTGGAAAGTAGCTTAAAATGGAGAAAGGCCAAGAAGATAATTTGGGACTCTGAGAGTTATAATGTTTGCATGGTAGCAGGGCCAAAAGCAGAGATATGTGACCAAAAAAATGACCAAAATTCGCATATAAATGACCAAATGGCAGTTTTGGTGGCTAATGTATGGTCATTGTTTTGGTCATTTATAGTTTGTCATGTGGTCATATATTTGGTCATTGATTCCAAATTAATGACCAAATATGTGACCAAATTAATGACCAAACATGAAAGCTATAAATGTGACCAATTTTGGCCGTGTAAACAATGACCGTAAATTAGCCACCAAAGATTGCCAGATCAAAAGTGGTCATTAATATGCGATTTTTGGTCATTTTTTTGGTCACTAATATCTCATTTTCCACTAGTGAATTAGTTACACATTAATTGCGCCGAATCAAGCCAAAAATGGACAAAATCCACCTCTAGTGCTCCTAGTCAACCAAGTTGGCCACATTCAATGAATGGGAGCCACCAGCAATGATGATGATGCACATGTTGTTCTTTGACTGATATGTAGTTCTCATGTGGCTGTGAATGCCCCAATTTGACTTGGAATTTGTCCAACTAAGCACCCCTATTCCACCACATAGTGTATTAATGCAATTAAGCAATAAAATTGACTAAGTAGTGTATCAAGGGTACTAATGAGTTGGATTACTGTTCTAACACCCTCCCTTAATCCAAATACTAAGTACAGCTCACAAAATTATGGAGGCCTTGGCAACAATGGCTCAAGTCACCTCAAATACATAATTCATAAATTACAATTTATTTGTCCATATGAATCAAGGAAAAGAAGGAAAAACTCATGGGACAAAACCTTCCCTCAAGAATGGACATGGGGCTGGACATGCAATAAATAACAGAAAATTACCATCCTTCACTCACCCCAAGAAAATATCTCAGGTAGGTGAAGGTATTCTCTGTGAAATCCTTGGTAAAAATATCAGCAGTTTGCTCGGTGGATGGGCAATACTGCAGTGAGATCACCCTATCATGCAATAAGCCCCAAATGCAATGCATGTGTATCTCAATATGATTTTTCCTCTGCCTATGAACATGATCGGTAGATATTTTGATGGAACTTTGATTTTCCACCCAAATGTTGGTTGGATAATCAATTGTGACACCAAATTCCCGAAGAATTCCCTGCAACCAAACACACTATGTAGTAGCATTCACTGCTGCCATGCACTCGGCCTTTGTTGATGAAAGTGAAATGGTGTGTTGTTTATTAATTTAATAGAAAATGGTACCTTAATAAAGAATAAATACAAAACCTGAAGTTGACTTCCTATCAGTGAGATCTCCATCCCAATATGAATCTGAAAATCCAACTAGTTGAAGTGAGGAACTAGCTGTGTAGTGCACCCCGAAATTTTTGGTTCCCTGGACATACTGAAGAATTATTTTTGTTTGCCTCCAATAGAGCTCATGTGGCTGGTTCATATTTATTTCTACAACACTTACAGCATAATAAAAATCAGGTCTTGTGTGAGTGAGATAGAGCAAGCTGCCAAATAGTTTCCTGCAGAGTGTAATATCCACCAATGGAGAATTCCCAAATTCATGCATTTTGATGCCGAAAAGAAAGGGAGACTTGGATTCCTTACACTCAGCCATGTTAAAATTATTTATCAGTTCTTAAGCATACTATGGTTTACTCATATTGTTTCCCCTTTCACTTTACTCAATTTCCAAGCCCAAAAATTGCCTTCGCAATCCTAGGTCGGTCATGGAAAATTCACTATGCAAAGATGACTTAATTGAGCCAATTGAATTGGTGAAGCTACCTGAAATGAGGAGGTCATCAACATAAAGAAAAATAACCTACAAAATACCATCATTTTTCTGCAAATACACATTAGGTTATGATTTGCATCTAGTGAAACCAATAGAGAGCAAAAAGGCATCCATTTTTGCATACCAAGCCCCAGGGCTTACTTTAGTCCATACAAATATTTATTCAACTTACATACCAATAAAGGATCCTCTTGGAAACCTTCAGGCTGCTGCATATAGATCTCTTCCTGTATCTCACCATGCAAGAAAGCACTCTTAACATCCATGTGGTGAATTTCCCAACCCTTACTAGCTGCCATTGCAAGAACTAGTCTTATGGAGTCCATCTTTGCAACCGGTGCAAAGGTATCTATGTAATAAATACCATGGACTTGATAATAGAACTTGGAAACTAATCTTGCCTTCTGTTTCATATCAGAACCATCAGCTTCAAGTTTGGTTCTAAATACCCATTTTCCTTGGACAAGCTTCCTCTTGGGAGGAAGGGGAACCAATTCCCATGTCTTGTTCTCTTTGAGGGACTGAAATTATTCTTCCATTGCTGATATACATCTTCGGTCATTAAAATATTGCTGATATTTCTAAGGATCAGATCCAATCATCATATAACAGTGCTCAGCAAAAGCACTATCTCTTGCAAAGTAAACACTACTATTTTGTGATCTAGTCTTCCTAGGCTCATGGGGATTGCCTGCAAATTCCCCAGCAACTTGAATGATTTTTTCATCCCACTTGAGCCTTGATGGTGAGTCATCTACAAAAATATCATCTTCAGACATATTTATATCAGACATATCAGAAAAGAATAGAGCATGTATCATCACTTACATCTTCGAATGGTTGAGGAGTGGAGCATTCCTCCAGTGCAAGCTCGAAATCAGGAATTGGATCTTCTTCAAATTTCACACTTCTATCAACAATGTATTGCAAGTGGAGGTGTCAAAGAGCTTGTATCCTTTAGTTTCTTCACCATACCCAACTATAATGCACTCCTTGCTTTGTGTCTGCAAGGCCTTCCTCTTTTCAGAGGGGATTCTAGCCCATGCTCTAGTCCCGAAAATTATGAAATTTGAGACATTTGGATTTTGGCCAAACCATGCCTCGTAAGGTGTCTTTCCTTTTTATGATTTATGGAAGGCTCTATTTTGTATGTGTGCAACACAACTAATGGCCTCATCCCATAGCTTTGTACTTATATCCCTTGCTTCTATCATGCAAGTGGCCATCTCCTTGAGAGATCTATTCTTCCTATGGGCCACACCGTTTTGCTATGGTGTGTAGGGAGTCAGTGAGTATTGAATTTGGATTCCACTCTCCTCATAGAGGTGCTGTAGGTTATTATTTACATAATACTTCCCATTATCATTCCTAAGGACCTTAATATTATTCCCACTCTGATTTTCTACCAATGCCTTCCAAATATTCAAGTGTTCAAACACCTCAAAATTCAATTTAAGGAAGTACGCCCAACAAAATCGAGAGTAATCATCTATGACTATAGGTACATACCTGAATCCACCATATGATGGAGTCAGCAATGGACCAATCAAATATGAATGCAACAACCCAAGTGGTTGTGTTGTTCTCCTTGCCTTCCCCTTCTCATATCTTTTCTCAGGATGCTTCCCAACTACACACCCAATTCATGCTCCATTTGATGATCTGATTTGTGGAAGTCCTTCCACCATCTCATCTCTGTGTAGTTCCTGGAGGTACTTGTAGTTCATGTGACCAAACCTCTCATGCCATAGATTCAAAACCTCATTGGCATGTGAGAGAAGTGCTTGGTCATTGGAAGTGGGGAGGAAGTTAGAGAACTTGTACATCCTCTCATGGTGATTTGCATACCCAATTGAAATGACTTGGTTTGTTGAGAATTATGAAATATCTACCATGTCTTGAGTGAAGGTCACTCTCTTTGCCTCTCCTGTATGGGTCATCTGATAGTTTGACAACAAATTTTCTACAAGGTCTGGTACATACAATACTTCATTGAACTATCCATGCTCTAAGTCAATCATACCAATCCCCTTGGTATGGATTTATGAATCATCCCCCATTCGAATTGCTAGGCCAATATTCAAATTCATGGAGGAGAAGAGCTCTCTCTTGGATACCATATTCCTGGAAGCCCTCGAATCAATGTTGAAAATATGAAGAGTTAGAAGTAATTGCTACCAAAGCATGACATTTCTCCTTGCTTTCATTTGAGCTGGAGGTGCCATCCTTCTTCCTTGCGTTGTCAGGGACTGGAATGTTGTTCTTCTCCAGTAGGTGTGCCATGGTGTCAATGGTATGTTTCATGCATGATCTCTCTATATTCCATCCCTTGTGGAAATAGGTGCATTTGGTATTTTATTTTCCCTTCTTGTCCTTCTCCCTGGAAGGATTTGAATGTCCATCACTAGATTTGGGTTTTTTTGGTTTCTTCTTCTCTAGCAGCTTTGAATTTTTGGACTTGGGCTTACCCTTTGAGGAATTTGAAACTCCAACTGCTAATGCTTGATCCTTGCTCTTGATGGTGCCCATTTGTACCATATTTTCTTTCTCCTGAGTGAGTGACTCCATGCAGCTTGATAGACTGGGCATTTGCCAATTTCGAAGTGTTAACTTGCCAGAGTGAAATGTGCTCACAAAAACTGAGAACTCTATCCCCAACTTTGAAAGAATTGATAAAATCAATGGTCCTTTTTCTTCTCAATTCCACATTGCTTTAGCTACAACAAAAGTGACTTAAACTTGGTGAAGAAGTCCTGGATTGTGTCATAGTGCGCTGCGCTCAAGCTAATAAGCTCATTCGCAAGCTGGTGACCACGTAGTTCATCATTTTCCCAAACAATGTATCTAGTTTTACCCAGACCTCATTGGGTATTATCAAACTGTCAATGTGGAACAAGAGCACTCTTGATATGCTTAGACACAACAATCCAAATGCCTCATCCAATTTGTTAAAATACTTGGCTTTATCAACAACAGGATTTGGCTCTAACTCAGTGCCCATGGTAACTCTGTAAATCCCTTTGGATCTCAACTGAATCACCATCTCTGCCTTCCAGTAAAAGAATTTGAAAGGTGTAGCAATATGTGGGTATTCTCCATTTCTTCCTGCACAATTGGTGTTGAATTTTTTCCGGATGTCCTGCAAAACAACTTGATTTTATCTGGAATTTCACTAACAAATGCAACTCAAGACTCTGTGAATTGATCTGCAACTCAATAATATCCAACACAATCTAATACCTTTTGATAAATGTGAACCACAAGAGAATCTAGGAGCATTAGTGAATCTCACAAATCAAATTTGGTGCAAAAACCAACAAAAAACATGAAATGAGAAGTAATTTACACACACCCACACATGTGAAGAGAACCAAGATAATTTTAACTGTTTAACATAAAAACATGGTATTTCCAAGTTTATATTACATTTGGAAATTTTCATGAGGCTTTGGGAGCCCAATGTGAGTGTACAAGTCAAAATTGCCAAATTGGCATCAATACCCCCTAGGTGGGCCAATCACCAAATCAGCCCAAGCAGCCACGAATTGCTGAATCGATGTGGTTGAGGTGATGTGGGTCAATGATTACACCTTGGAATGCATGGGTGTGGAAATATGGGTGGTTTAGAGTCTCAATGTGGCATTAATTGCACCAAATCAAGCCAAAAATATACAAAATCCACCTCGAGTGCTCCTAGTCAACCAAGCTTTCCACATTCAATGAATGGGAGTGCACCAACAATGATGAGGGCACACATGTGGCTGGTTGACTGAGTTGGAGTCCTCATGTGGGTGTGAATGCCCCAATTTGACTTGGAATTTGTCCAACTAAGCACCCCTAGTCCACCACATAGTGTATTAATGCAATTAAGCAATAAAATTGACTAAGTAGTGTATCAAGGGTACTAATGTGTTGGATTACTGTTCTAACAAAAATGAGAGGAATTTTTTTATTGTCTTCAACATGCAGTGGTAGTGTGTGTAGGATCCTGCAATTAAAGTGCTTTCTCCAGCAAAGAAAACCCTAGTGTTGGTAAAGAATGGGTCAGTTATGGAATTAAGAAATGGTAAAATAGAATCAAGTGATAGTTCTGAAAGTGATTCTAAAGAAGAGAAGGTGATATGGTTTGTTCCTTAAAGATTTAATTCAGAAAAACTGCATTCATTCCTTAAATAGTTTGATTTTCTATCACCTTGACTTAATTATGAATGTTCAATGAGTTATCTAGATGCAGGTAAAAAATCCATTGCAAACAAAGGTTACAAGAAAAATAAATGTTCCAAAGGGAAACCGGTAGAAGAAAGCAGTGAGGATGACAACAGTGAAGATGAATCATTTGATGAGGTGTTTTGTGTTGTATAATTTATAATTGTATTAAGAAAGGTCTTTATTATAGATCTAGATTCTATAATCTATACAATATGACTTTATGTTAGTGGGTTTTTGTAGCATTGTTATACTTTTCAAAATGTTCACAATAGAGTATTTGTGTTGTTATTTGTATTTTTTAGGAGCCTGTAGCAAAGGTTGCCCAACCAAACAAAAAAGTAGCAAGCTTGGAAACTCAAAAGGTATGTGCATGTTTATTAGTTTGCTTTGCAATGAGATGAGATGGCTGTCAATAATTTTTTATTTCTCTTAGTTAGTTGGGTTTTCATGGAAATGCTTTATGTTTTGCTACACAGATTGTAGAAGGCATCATCAAAGCCCCTTTCATAAAGGAGGATAGCAGTTTTGAAGAATCTGAGAGTGAAGAATTTGAGGAATCTGAAGACAAGAAAACTATTCAAAAGGTAAAATATACCCTGTTTGGTTTGGAATTAGGATGATAAAAAATGAAATAGGTTCTTTTCATTTGGAATTAGGATGATGCTGGTGATTCTTTTTGTAAATATCCTTTTCTCTATTGTTTGATTTTTTTTATTAAATACTTCCTTCAACTATTAATATAAACAATAATTAACAGAATGGGCCACCAGGTTGCCCAGCACAAGCAAGAAAAAATCATACTAAGATAAAAATCTGCTATCTATTCAATCCGACCAAGTGAACTGTCTATCAAAGTTTCCATAGGAAACAACATACAACAAAATCATAAAACCAAAAATCCATAAAAGCCATGCAGTCCACTTAGCATCAATCGATAAATAACTTATGTTTCCATGAAAATGCCCAAACAACAAAGTTCATGCATAACCATAATATAATCAAACAATTATTGCGATGAAGTTGCATTTAGCGACTTAGTTACCAAATATGATAGTAAGTGTGTTCCTGTACAGAAATATGGGGTTAGTGGGGATACAACTCTACTTTTCATGCAAGATGGGAATGACATGGTTGAGTTTTCCTATGTGTTTTTTCTTTGTCTACATTAGACTTTTCTTGCTTGCCTTAGGTTTTTCTTGTGTTGCTGGATCCGCCAACCTTGGTTGATGGATCCATTGATTCTGAGATTGAATCTGGATTTAGATCCACCTGGATCTACCTAGGATCCATTTCATAATGGCTTCATGCACAGATGGAAATGGACTATCTACTGTAAAACAAATCCCAAGGGTTATGCAAGAATTATAAGTGGATTACGTGCTTATGGTTTTCTTAAAATATGAAATTAAAAATATTTTTTCCTACCACTTTGTATTCATCAAACTTTGGTCTCTGTGTTCACTTGCACCATGACCTAAACTTTCACTAGCCTAAAATACTGCTTGACTGGATAGATTCTTAATGGAATTTCAGTCTGATAGCACCCTATCACAGTCATAAAATTAGTGATATTCCAGCTCATCAGTCCTCAAATTGGAATTTAAGTCTGATAGAACCCTATCACAGTCCTAAAATTAGTGACATTCCATCTCATTTAATACCCTACAATCGACACACGATAATTTTCTTAACATTTTACTTTATCATTAACAATTTTTTGGATATCATTTGTTGGGGAGACTTGTTAAATTTATGAGAGTGATCACTTGTTGATAATCTAATAAAAACCAGATTTATAAATATAGCCACAAGTATATGCAACATCTAAATAAATGTTTTTCTTTTTCAATATTTAATTATGGAAGCGCTTGAATCCATAGGCCCACATATTTAAGGCACCTGGTCTCTTCTCCATTATTTTTCCATCACTCATTTCTATTTCCTGACTTCTTTTTCTACTTCTACATTTACTATTGTAACAAGCCTCAAAGAGCTTGATCTACTTCTTCTTGGCAGAGAGATTCATAATCCTTTCCTTGTTTTACTTAACTACAAGATCTAATCATAAGGAAAAGATAAACACACTAAAACACCTAAGAATATAACACACTAACCCTAAACTTAATTTTTTATGGTGAAGGTATTTTTAGCTTATGAATGCATTTTTATGGTTCATTATGTTAGAAATAGATTTCTGCCCTATTTATTATAGCATTGAATTTCTTATTGGTAGTAAGCTCTCAAGTGTTATTGAGCAAGCCTCATCTTCTATTGTTAGTGAGTATGCCACTAGAATTTTATCAACACTTAACAAGGATGCAACTTTCTAGGGAGATAAACACAACCTTTTGTTTGTGTTGATTGGTTTCCTGAGGTATAATATGTTCATAAAATTGTTGGTCTTTCGGATTCTTTGGCTTCTATTTATGCAGCCATAAAATATAATTCACAATAGTTTATTTTCACAGGTTAATAAGTGTACCTGCGAAGAAATTAGACTCACTTGTTCCTCCCTATGAAAAGCAGCTGAAGATGCCAAACCTCTTCTCTGGTATTACTCACTTTATAGAGGAAATCATTAGTTAATGTATGAAGCATCTTGTTGTATATACCATTTCACAATGGTTTTTTTATTTCTCGTACACCAAATAACTGCATGAAAGATAATACATTAATGTGTTTTGAATCCTAATTGTTTTAAATTCTTAATTTGAATTTGTTAGATTATATTTTCTTATTTTGCACATGAACTTGGTTATTATTGTTAGCTATTGAACATTATAAATAATTTGCTTCATTGTTTTTATACTTTACAGTTCATTGTTTTTCTACTAAGATTTTTTATTGGATTTTGTAGGAGTGAACTTAACTAAGCGGGGCATTGAGTATGAAGAGCCTATCACTGAGGATTTTCCATTTAGTATGAAGAGCCTGTTGCCGAGGCTTTCAAGATGCTAAGTATGGGTTAATTGAAGCTGATGCGGGATCTAAGTATTGGTTTGCAACCAAGTACAAGTAGGATGGTTTAGCCATTGTAATATTTTGGAAAGTCATCGATGTACTAGATGATTTTCATGTAAAGTTATATTGAGATAGTTTTTGAGAAAACTCATATTTATTGTAATACTTGACATCTCATATATATAATATAATTTGTGTGGTTTAAAATTTATATGGTTGTACATTATATTATTTATAAGTGTTGTAATTAACTAATTAATGTGACATTGCATGGTTCACATGTGTATTAGATGAGGACAAACAATGTATGATTCTTTTTTTAATTTAGACATAATATCATACTAAAAAATTATATTGATCAATAGTGGACACCATTAAAACTACTAAAATATAATGAACACACATAAAAAGACTAAAAATGACTAAATTAGTGACCAATAAATCATATTTATGAACACATATAATACGAATAAAATGACTAAATTAGTGACAAAAAATCGCATATAAAATAACCAAAAATTGAAAGAAACAATGAGAGATATGTGACCAAAAAAATGACCAAAATTCGCATATAAATGACCAAATGGCAGTTTTGGTGGCTAATTTATGGTCATTGTTTTGGTCATTTATAGTTTGTCATGTGGTCATATATTTGGTCATTGATTCCAAATTAATGACCAAATATGTGACCAAATTAATGACCAAACATGAAAGCTATAAATGTGACCAATTTTGGCCGTGTAAACAATGACTGTAAATTAGCCACCAAAGATTGCCAAATCAAAAGTGGTCATTAATATGCGATTTTTGGTCATTTTTTTGGTCACTAATCTCTCATTTTCCACTAGTGATAAAATCTCTTACTTAAAAAAATGGGCATCTTATTAGTTACACACAATTGTCACTATGTTATTTACCCAATTGTGTTTGTTAGTAAGAAGAAAGTTTTCTATTACCAATAAATATGAAACACTATTACATATCTATAGTATAGTTGGGCTTGCTCAAAACATGGAGTCAGATTGTAAACATGTGTCCAAAAAGCGGATATACAAAGCATGAGACAAAGAGAAAATATAACCATGTTTTTGGATACCCATCCTTTGTATAATGGTGGCCTAACAAATTGTAAAATATAAAGAAAGAAATACATTCTGATAAGTGACAACACTAGAGGTTAGAGAAAAAGGAGAGAGGAGGATTGATAGAATTTCATAACATACTTTGCTTCTTAATCATTGGATTTACTGGTTGCTCCTTCTTTGGTTCCCTCTTGGTGCTAAAAAGGTGGCTTAGAAAG
Organism: Pseudotsuga menziesii; assembly: GCA_001517045.1. Taxonomy (NCBI): domain Eukaryota; kingdom Viridiplantae; phylum Streptophyta; class Pinopsida; order Pinales; family Pinaceae; genus Pseudotsuga; species Pseudotsuga menziesii. The sequence continues at coordinate 151,774 of LPNX011213240.1, read as the reverse complement.
GTGAATAAATTCTTGCATGTGACCAAGGTTGCTCTCAATGTCTTACTTGAACATACTCACTGTGAGTTTTACCATTTCCCCAAAGCTTTCCCATTCATGCATTGATATAGACAGTATGAAATTTATTCTCCATTAGTTGTTTATAACTACATCATGTCCAAGTTTGAGTTTGAACTCTCTAAATAGTTCATTCTCCATGGTTTTGATAGCATATCAAATGTGTTGAGGAGTATCTACATGGAATATCGCCTCCCTATCTATGTTTTTGGTCTCTTGTTGATGCTTGGACATGTTGGGAATTCCTAGACGAGCTCTCTGGATAGATTTTGGATAAGGAAGAGAAGACAACCTCGAAAATAATTAATTGAATCGAGTGTATTGATGCCCCTACGTACTCCTACACCAATTGCAAAATGAATATTGGATTGAGTTGAGGTTGTCAGGATCAGTTTCTCTCTTATAATGTTCCTTTGCACACTCACCATTATTGTCCATCTACCTGCTCCATGTGATCCATCGTATGTTGAACCTATCGCTTCCAGCCCTCAAGAACTAGATCCATGTGATTCCAAGAATTTTGGTATGGCTCTGCTTCGAATTCAACCTTCTTTGGATACGTACTGAGGTCTCTGTGGCCATGGATTTTAAGCGAATCAGTCAAATGATTATGTGGTGGGAGGGATTCCATTTGTCCTATCATGTGTCCTTCCCATGTATTGACATCCATGGCCTCTCTCATGCTCACCCGCATTCGAAAATGTTTTTTACCCAATTAGGTAACTTTGAGTCTCTAAGTGATTGCATCCTGCATATACTTGTAATTTGTGATAAATGATTTCTTAATATGATGTGTAATGGGGCTTACAACAATAAACTCGTTGCTTTATTATTTAGTGTTTAACGAGCATGACAAAGACACAAAGTACACTCGGAATCTTTTTCATGTTTGGGTCCAGAGCACGAAAAAGAGAAAACTAAGCTCAAACCGGGTGTTCCTTTTTCGTAAATTTAGTCCTTCAGGTCCGGAAAAGTGATAAACCTATGCCTGAGAATACTCTTCTCAATTCAAAAGAAAAGAGAGTGATCCTTTCTCGTATTATTCTGCATGGTCCGAGAAAGAGATAACCTACCACCAATGCATATGCCCATTCACATATTCTTAACGAGCTTGAGCGGACGAGATAACTCGGCAGTCAAGTCTATTTTAAAGGAGTCAGAACTGGCCCTAAAGAAACTCCATAAAGGCCAGGAGTCCTATAAAGGGATAGCTTGTAAAAAGAGATTCAGAAGAAGATCTATTTGGCGTGAAAAATAGCTAAAAGGACACCCCTGGACCTGAAACAGTGGCGGCATGAGCAGCAAAAGATGACAAAGGCATAGAAAGATGATACTCAAGAAATAAGGGCCCTAGCCACGGAAGAACAATGGTAGAGACAAGGGACTAATGGCTTCGAATACCATAGTCCATGGCAAAATGTTAAATACCAAGGTTAATGTGGAGTGATAAGATGCCAACATGTGTTGGAAATAGCGAAACCACCCTATTAGAGCAACAACATTTTGTAAAAGTTGATAAACCTGTTCCAAGGTACAAAAGTATGGCATTAGATGATGAGCATTCCAAACTATAGAATAAAAACCCACTTTATGAAATATTATTTCTATAAATAGAATGAAAATTAAAACATTTCATACCATTTGAACTTTGTGAACCATAAAGAGAAAGAATACCCTCTACCTTTGATCGATCACCGAGGACAATTGGACCGTCAGAATTAGAATCCGTCAGCTTCAGGTAACTCTACACCCTAAGCCCTTTAATTTGATCCAAGCAAATATTAAAATTAATGGTGAATTCGGTATTTATGATCAGCCCAAAATTACCACAGTACGCATTCGCGGGTTGCTACACAGGAGAGTCACGAATACGCGTTTCATTCACGGGTTGTCTAACTAGACAGCCGCGAATGATTCGTGACCTGTCTAAAGGGACAGTCGCAAATGTTGCGCAAAAGGGAAAAACTTAAAAAATATGCAACATTTTTAAATTTTTAATGTGAAATACTGAATCCAAATTGATTGTATTTTCCAGGTAAACATGGTTCTGGAGTGGAGAGAGAGAGAGCATGAAGTAATGGATCATGCGGCGCTCCAAAGTGAGCCCACAATACAAGCATTGAGGACTTGTGGGCTGCTAAAGTTCTTTTGTACCTCACCCATGCGGTCCAATGTCTGCATATTGGAATTCATGGTCAATTACTGGGACCATGAGTTGGGGATGTTCAATCTTCAGGGTGAGACCTTAGAGCTTACCGTGGAAGATATATATTTCATTACCGGGTTGTCCCAACAGGGAGCACTAGTGAACTTGGAGGGAACTGGCAGGGGTGGTGACCCCTTAAGTGTTCAAAACTATGTAGACATGTTCTGCATACCAGGTACTCAGAAGAAAGGAAGCAACGTTCTCATTGCAGACATCCAGGATTTCACTCTCCAGGTATTGGCTAGTACGATTGTGAGACTTGGAGGATCATCAGGGTTACATATGGCCACCAGGAATCAAATGAGGGTGGCAGTTGATTGCTTTAGAGGCACTCTCTATGATTGGTGCTTGGGAATTGCCCCCATCATGAAGAGGCAATTATCCGACTGCAAGAGAGGAATACGCAAGAACTTTGGCTATGCAAGCATACTAGTAGTGTTCTTCTTCTTCGAGAGTGCCAGCTATGAGCCCTGCTATACCACTACAGGTCTGATCACCACGGAAGCCAAGGCTAAGCTGGTGGGGAGACATCTTCCTCCGTCACGGAGGAGAAGATGTAGTACAGAGTGTATATGATGATGACTTTTACACATGGTGGTAATGACAGCTGCCGGCATTGGAGCAGTTTCCATACGTCGGGTTAGACTTCCGAGGTGACCCCGACCTCATTCTCCCTACAGGAGCAATATGGGGCGATATGGGTAAGTAATTTTTAATTTTTTATCATTATCAAATTTCTATGAATTTTTCAAATGATAGTGATATACATATGTACAAGTCTTAATCCGATTTTTGTGTCAAAATGCAGATATTGGACCAGTCCGCCCTGAAGGGTACCCCCGCATGTTCGTGAGTCCGGTTGTAGGAGGAGACCCAGGATTGGTCAGGGTACTCGAGGGGAAGCTGGCTAGGCTAACCCAACGAGTACCCACTATACGGATCGAGCATATCCCTGCAGCCATGCAGGAGTTTGTAGTTGGGGTTCCACCGGTTTGGCTACGTCTTTTCAGATGAGTAGCTAGAGCAATACTTGTATACAGAGATGCGGTGGAGGCTACCGAGGCCGAGGAGGCTGAGGAAGCCAGGGTGCATAGAGATCATGGGGACCAAGGTGGTCCTAGTGGCCAGGGTGGCCAGGCTTAGTTCTCGAGCATTTTGATGGATTATGATCCACATTTTTGTACTTTTGTATATGACGGGATCTACGGATCAGACTCGATCTATCTACAGACATATATTTTACATATATATATATATTGAAGTTTGGTTGTTGGCTTATTTACAAGTGTTCTTTACATGTTTGCTGTATATTTTATGAAATGTGTGTGAGATGCCAATCCAAAATATAATTAGCATATGCATCAGTCAATGAATTTTGATTTCGTGGAATATGATTGAAAGTAATAACTTCAAAATGTCTTTCCAATAAACGAATTTGGATGAACTGACATAACAAGGTAGGATTTCATACCTGATAAGCTCGATTGAGCTGGGAAACTACCAAGTGAGAATCCAAACGGACCTCAAGCTGGGTGATGCCACGTGACAAAGCATCCCATAAAATCTCAATAACAGCCCTATACTCAGCAACATTATTAGAAGCAGGACCTAGACAAGCGCCACCCGCGGCAACAAGCTGTCCTGAGGGATAATAGATAACCCATGATGCCGAAGCCAGGTTGCAAGTGTTACGATTGGCGCCATCAGCAAAACCTACATACATTTCGGAAGACATCTACAACAACCAGCAGATAATATAAAAAACAAAACTGACAACCTAATGTACATAAAAATACATATACTAAAATACAAGAAAAAGTGCTAAGCCTAAGCATAGTACTTCTTCAGGTAGAGCCCATTTCTAGGCAGCTTATTCCCATCATAATCAACTAATTCATATGCACCTTTACTTAATACCTTCGAGATGACATAGGGTCCTAACCACATAGCCTTGAATTTTCCTGCCCCCAGAGGTTCTTTATCTTGGTCCCAAAGCAAGACAAGTTCCCCTTCAGAGAGAACCCTAGGTTTGACCATTTTATCATATTGAGATTTAACCCTATTTTTATGAGCCTGATTTGTAGTCAACACATCTCTACTTTTTTCATCAAGGTGTTCTAAGTGTACTAGACGTTCCTCAAGCTCAGTCGTATCAGGTAACACATGAATGGCTATCTTCAAGGACGGGATTTCGCATTCAATCGGAGTAACTGTTCCACCCCGTGAACGAGTTGGAAAGGGGAATAACCTATGGCAGTCTTAACATTAGTTCTGTAAGCCCAAAGAGTAGGATATAACATGATGTGCCAATTAGAATAGGCTGCATCAATTGTCCATTTAAGGATATTTTTTAAAGTCTTGTTAACAGCCTCAACCTGACCATTTGCTTGCGGATAGTATGGAGAAGAGTGTTCTTGTCTAAATCCGAGCATTGTAGTCAGTTCCGTCATCATATTATTTTGAAAATGACTGCCATGGTCAGTGACAATCACATTGGGAATACCAAACCTTGCAATAATTTGATTGAAAACAAAGAAAGTTGCAGTTTCCCCATTATCTTTGAAAGTAGGCATTTCCTCTGCCCATTTCGTAAAATAGTCAACAGCGACAATGATGTATTTATGCCCCCCAGTTGAGACTGGGTTGCATGTCATGTAATCGATCCCCCATTTCATGAAGGGGCCTACCAAGACAATAGGAAATAACGGAGCAGGATGCGACCGCATTTTTCTGGTGTAAAGCTGACACGGATGATAGCGCTTCACGGCTTCCACACAATCTTTAAAGATCGTGGGCCAGAAATAACCAGCACGCAATATCTTCTGGGTGGTTGCTAACCCAGATAAATTACCGCCACATGCTCCACTATGGGAATCATTTAGGACAATCTCCACTTCCTCATGAGTAAGGCAGCGACGCAATACGGAATCTACCCCTCGTCGATATAATGTATCTCCTATAATGAGGTAGTTCTTGGAATGAAGGCGTAACTTACTTTGTTCCTCCCTAGAGTAAGGGACAGGATAATTCAAGGTCTGAAGATATATAAGAATATCCCCATACCAAGGATCAGAGGTGGATATCAAGAAGATGTGCTCATCTGAGAACGAGTCATCCTCAACCGCTACATTTTCTTCAGTGGTAAATTCTGCTATTAGCTCAGCAAAAACTAAGGACTTTTTAGACTTAGTGGATTGGAAATCCAAGTCAAAATCCTAGAGAATGACTATCCATTTATTGAATTCCCCCCCAACAATCCGTCGGGATAAAACATATTGGAACGGATTCACATCTGCCACTACTGTGGTGGTCCTTAGTAAAATATAGTGGTGCAACCTCTGCACAGCATAAATAGCTGCTAAGGCTAACTTCTCGACGTGGGAGTATCTAAGCTCAGGTCCGGCCAAAGCACGGATAAGATAATAAATGACATGCTCAACGAGCTTATTGTCCTCCTGGACTAGTACTACCCCAATGGTCGACTCCTACGCGGCCAGATATAATATAAAATCCCTAGAATAATCTGGTGGACGTAATAAAGGAGCCGACAGCAAAGCTATTTTCAATGCCTCGAACGCAAGTTGTGCGGTTTCATCCCATACAAAAAGAGTGTCTTGTTTGAGCAAGCGCATGAAACCTTTAGTGATCTTGGCATAATTAACGATAAAACGTCGAAGAAAGTTGGACTTTCCTTGCAGGCTTTGAAGTTTCCTGAGAGAATGAGGAGGAGGCAGATTTACAATGGCCTCAACTTTTAATGGATCCACCTGGATGCCTCTACTAGAGATGATGAATCCGAGTAATCTTCCTGACTCAACACAGAAAACACACTTGTGGGGATTCAAGCGAATTTTATAGTATCTGCATCTCTCAAAGATCAACCATAAATGATCTGGATGTTGGATCCTCTTGCGAGAATGTGCAGGCAGATCATCAAGGTATGGTTCGATAATGGCTTTAATGTCGTGAAAAGCAAAATTCATAGCTCGTTGAAAGGTAGCCCCGGCATTTTTCAATCAAAAGGGCATTTTCCTATATGCGAATGTACCCCAAGGGAAAATGAAAGCAGTTTTATGCTGGTCTTCCGGTTTGATTTGGATTTGATTGTAGCCGGAGAAACCATCCATAAACAAAAACACCTCACTCCCCGCACATGCATCTATGATCTGGTCTATAAATGGTGTGGGGTAGTTGTCCTTAGGAAATGCTTTATTGAGGTCTCTAAAGTCTGTACAAACGCGAATAGTCCCTTGCTTTTTATCAACAGGAACAGGGTTGGACACCCATTCAGTCAAAGCTATGGGATATATAAAACCATCTTTCAATAGCTTTTCAACTTCTACCTTCACAACCACTGCTTTACGCGGGTTCATGGGTCTTAATTTCTATCGAACCGGCTTGGCATCAGGATAGGTTCGGATTTCATGTTGAACAATAGATGGGTCAATTCATGGAATCTCCTCATATGACCAGGCAAAGATATCGCGGAATTCCTTGAAAAGGGTAGTGTAGATGGAAATCTCTTCCGAAGAGCAGTTTGCACCTATATAAATGTTTTCCATGACATTTGGGTTCACAGAGATATTGATAGGTATAGTGGTGGAAATTTTTTCGAAATTCCCCTCAGCAAACACCCCTTCCCTAGGAAAAGGGTTGATAGGTACCTCAATATCGTTTGGCAGTCTCACTTTAAACTCTTGGTTTTCTATCTTGCTCAGATCTGGAAGAAAATAGGATCGATGATGAATATCCTCACAAATCTTATCACGTCCACTCATAGCTTCCAGAATAGCTTCATCGGAAGGTAAAACGGTATCTAAGCAATTTATGGAATGTAAAGAGTTTTTCGCCCATGCGGGAAGATAGACTTCTTCTAGATCCTCTGAGACTGTTAGAGGATCTGGAATGGGATCAGCAGTAGCTTGAGTGATGGCTTGATAAGCTACCTCCACTGTCAATAAGGGCACTTCAGGTTCATGGGGAGTTCAAAGAACCCAAGGATCAATCCTATCGACAACCGTAGCGATGGGCTTCCCCACACTAGTAGAACCAATGTAATTCACCGGGGTTGGAAGGTCAAATGTGCCCATTAATGATGCGTACATTCCAGCTCCTAAGCTCTGTGCATTAGGTTTGGCCTGATCAACCAATGGCACAGTGGATTCCTTAGACTCTAAACAGCCTTTTCGGGTAAAATCAAGGTGGTCAACAGTAACCAAATTGCCCTCATGTGGAAAAACCACGACACGAAGAAAAACCGATGCAACAGTAGGCATTGCATAAGTCCAATTCCTTCCCAGAAGCAAATTATAGTCCAAGGGAGCATCAATCACTTCCACTTCAACAGACACTGCTTTTCCTGCCAACTTAAGCTCAAAAACTGGCAGGATACCATGAGGATGGAAGGACCTTCCATCAAAAGCAATAAGTAAAGTTTTTGATGGGACCAGCTCTGGGGATCCAAGAGCTTTCCAATAGGCCAGGGACATAACACATGTAGAGGCTCCCTCATCAACAACTGCCTGTCCAATGGTATTACCACCATGGACGACATCTATGGATAGGGCTACATGGTAAGGAAGGCGAATTTTGACATCAGATAGATTGAATTTCGCCATGAGACTCGAAGAATCCATGCTACCTAAAGCTTCTAAGAGAGCATCCCCCTAGGCAGGACAACTCTGTAACACCTCTAAAGCTGACATTGCACACGGGGTTTGGGCTAATCTTCAACCACAGAGTATTTTGAAGCAGCCTTAGTATTAGGGTTATGCAAAGTCTTCTTGAAAACACCTTTCGGTATCTTCGGCATAGTTTCAGTAGGCTTCTCTATCGTGAGAGGGTTCAAAGTTTCACCTACAACTTTACCCTTCTCAGGAGTCTCAGTTTCATAGTTTTTGTTTTCCTGGTCTACAACAAAGTCGAAGATCGAACCATGTTGATATAATTAGGGTCAGGGGCAGTTTGAGTGCCCCCTGCTACATTAGAAGTTGAAGCAGAGTTCTATCCTTGGGGAAAAGGATCCTTGAGAACAGCCGGTTGTTGAGCTTTGAGCAGCTTCTGGGCTTGATCCATAAGAGGACAAAGGGGAGTAAGGTGGTTGTTGTAAGGGATTATGCACCTAATAATCGTAGGTCGGGGGTTACCAACATACTCAAACACTTGCAGACAATTGACTTCTAAAGTGCAGAATAGGAAATAGGAGGGTTAGAAGAACTTACCTGTTAAACGACGTTCGATCCTTGCTAGTCCTCTTCCAATCTGCTCCACTTCCAAAGTCTTCAAGGCTCACTCCTCTTTCACCTGTTCAAAGACAATCTTCCAGATATAGAATGATTCATATATATATGTTAGCAGGTTAGATAAATCAAATATGACATACTGAAACATAAACAATTATCAAACCAAGATATATGAGACACATGTGGAAGAAGTAATCTCTTTATTATCAATAATGAGAAAGTTTAGAGTACAACCAAACGTCTGAGACAAGGACTCCTCTGTCACCAAAGGATTCTGAGTTTCATTGCTCCAAAGAATTCTGTGAACAATCCACCAGCATAACTTTGCTCCAAAGTGTAAGTGTCTACAACCCTCCCCAAGGCCTGTATTTATATGGGTGAAATAAGGCAGTTCTCGAATGTTAGGGAGGTTATAGAAGTTAGGGATATTAAGTAAAATGACTTAACTAAACTCCCATTAGCGCGTGATTTTGTGTTTTCATGTTAAGAAGCACATTCGCAGGTATGTAGTAGAGCAACCCGCAAATGACTCGCGACTCTGTATAAGTGCAACCCGCGAATACAAGGATTCGCGGCTTGTTGTAAGGGAGACTCATGAATGATGCATGAGTTGTCTAAAAGGAGAGTCACAAATACATCCCAACATGGCTAAATGGCAAAGTAACTAGCTGGATGAAGGTAGAATGTATTTCTTGACAAGCCAAGCTATAGTGTTAAGGGCAAACCTCTATCCATAAGTGTCCTTTTGTGTGCCGACATGAGGGATATCAGCACTCGGATAGAGAGGTGCCACTCAGGTGTATAACAGATGCCCCCTAATGTGTGAGGTTAGAGGGGAACGATGGCCGAAATACATTATAATCTTGAACTCTGGAGAAACTCAGAAATCCAATGGAGCAGAGAGAGTACCTGAAACAAATACGTAATAATGAGATATACAAAGTTACATCTGAGGATGCTATGTTCAATTTACTGGAACACTAGCTCCTTTACAATATTTGATTACATCATATGATACGGGTAGAAACCACGTATATTACAAAGGTGGATCGAAGCCACAATACAATAATGACGAGTCTTCAAAAATATGGGAGCTGGATATCAGAATAGAACATGGTCTTGCGCAACTTAGCCCAAAATGAGGGACTAAGGTCTTCATAAATGATCCCAAAAAACTAGTACAATCCAAGCCATGTGAATAAGGGTAAGCTGAAGTCGAACATGGAGAGGATTCAACAGTTTGTGAACCAATAAGTGATAATTGACAACTGAAGCAAAGGAGTTCACCAATGATGAAAGTGAATCCAGAGGTACTATCGTCAAAAATCTAGGTCTTCGTCATCATGAGGTGCTAAAACGGAACCATACTGTGATAAGGAAGGTAATGGATCCTCCAACGGATCACAAGAGTGATTAGGAACTGGGCAAAAGAAGGGAGACACAAGGAAATGGATAACAGATATAACAGTGATAGGATCAGGTGATAGATCAGACATTAGGTATAATCCTTGAACAGTGAGCACGACACAGAGATGACCCAAGACAGCATACAACGGATAGATAGAACAACTAGACTTATCTGTCATGTAGGAGACATGATCATATTCCCCAGGTATAATGGACAAGAGGAGGAGTCAAAACTCAAAGTGATAGCTGAACACAAGTGTATACTGAAACATGGATATCGAAAAGCAAAGAGTGCTATGTTCAAGGATGACATGCTGCCATTACTAAAAACAAGAGAAAAATTCTTCCTTACCTTCCCTGTTAAGTTTTAACGAGTCCAGGAAAGTAAACTCGGTTCCCTCTTCATTTTTTAACAAGCTTGAAGAGATGGGAAAATAATGCTTGATACACTGATCCGTGGATTTAATGAGCCCGAACTAGTACATGCTCATGCGGTATTTTCACATTTAGAGAGTCTGAAAATGCCAAAGAAGACTCTAGGGGGGTCCTTTTTCGTCCAATTTAGTCTCCTGAGGCCGAAAAAGTATAAAACAAACCACAGAAGAACTCTCTTAACTTCCGAAGAAGAAAAGGTGAACCTTTTTCGTACTTAGTCGGGAAGGTCCGAAAAAGGTTAAATTACCACCTACCCAATGCTCCTTCCAAAACAACATAAAATAGCTTGAGTTTTACGAGTGTGAAGGAAAGCAAGATCACTCGGAAAGATCCATTTGGGTAAGAGAAATGGGGCTTACAACAATAAACTCGTTTCTTTGTTCTTGAGTATTTAACGAGCATGACAAAGACACAAAGTACACTCGGAATCTTTTTCATGTTTGGGTCCAGAGCACGAAAAAGAGAAAACTAAGCTCAAACCCGGTGTTCCTTTTCCGTAAATTTAGTCTCTCAGGTCCGGAAAAGTGATAAACCTATACCTGAGAATACTCTTCTCAATTCCGAAGAAAAGAGAGTGATCCTTTCTCGTATTATTCCACATGGTCCGAGAAAGAGATAACCTACCACCAATGCGGATGCCCGTTCACATATTCTTAACAAGCTTGAACAGACGAGATAACTCGGCAGTCAAGTCTGTTTTGAAGGAGTCAAACCTGGGCCTAAAGAAAATCCATAAGGTTGGGGAGTCCTATAAAGGGATAGCTTGTAAAAAGAGATTCATAAGAAGCTCTATTTGGCGTGAAAAATAGCTATGAGGAAACCCCTGGGCCTGAAACAGTGACGGAATGAGTACCAAAGGATGGCAATGGCATATAGGGATGATACTCATGAAAAGGGATCCTAGCCATGAAAGAACAATGGTAGAGACAAGGGACTAATGGCTTAAAATACCATAGTCCGTGGAAAAAATGTTGAGTACTAAGGTTAATGTGGAGTGATAAAATGCCAACATGTGTTGGAAAGAGCAAAAACCACCCTATAGAAGCATCAACACTTTGTAAAAGTTGGTAAACCTGTTCCAAGGCACAAAGAGGGTGATGTTAATCAATTGTCATTTCAAACTATATAAAAAGACCCACTTTACGAAATTTTATTTCTATAAATAGTTTGAAAATAAAAACATTTCATATCATTTGCACTTTTTGAACCAAAAAGGAAAGTTTACCCTCTATCTTTGATCGATCGCCGTGGACAATTGGACCATTATATTCAGAATCCGTCAGCTTCAGGTAAATCTACACCCTTAGCTCTTCAATTTCATCCAAACAAATTTTTAATTTAGTGGTTAATTCAGTATTTTTCATCAACCCAAAATATTGCAAAATGCATTCGCGGGTTGCAAGGCATGAAAGTCGCGAATGCGCATTTCATTCGCGATTTGCTCAACAGGAAAGTCGCGAATGACTCGCAACTTGTCCCAATGGACAGTCGCGAATGCTGCGCAATAGGGAAATGCTTTAAAAATATGCAAAATTTTTTAAAATTTTATGATGGAATACTGAATCAAAATATGTGTTTTTGTCAGGAAAAACATGGTGCTGGAGTGGAGAGAGAGGGAACATGAAGCGATGGATCAAGCGGCTCTCCAAATCCTGCCTACTATCCAAGCATTGAGGACCAGTGGGCTTCTCAAGTTCTTTTGCACATCACCCATGCGGGCCAATGTCCGCATATTAGAGTTATTAGTCCATTACTGGGACCATGACCTGGGGATGTTCAATATCCAAGGTGAGACTTTGGAGCTTACCACACAAGACATCTACTTCATAACCGGGTTGTCACAACGGGGAGCACCGGTGAACCTAGAAGGCACTGGCAGGGGTGGAGACCCCTTGAGTGTCCATAACTATATCGATGTATTCTGCAGACCGGGTACTCAAAAGAAGGGCAGCAACGTTCTCATTGCAGATATTCAGGATCTTACACTTCAGGTATTGGCCAGTACTATTGTGAGACTTTCAGGGTCAGCAGGGTTGCATATGGCCACTAGGACTTAGATGAGAGTGGCGGTGGACTGCTTTAGAGGTACTCTCTTTGATTGGTGTACGAGAATTGCCCCCATCATGAAGAGGCAATTATCAGACTGTAGGAGGGGAAGATAGAAGAACTTCGGCTATGCGAGTATACTGGTAGCGTTCTTCTTTGAGAGGGTGCCAGCTATGAGCCCTGCTATACCATTACAGGTCCGTCATCCACGGCAGCCGAGGCTGAGCCGGTGGGGAGATATCTTCCTCCGTCAAGGAGGAGGAGATGTAGTACATAGCATGTATGATGATGATTTCTATACATGGTGGGAACGGCAGGTGCCGACGTTGGAGCAATTTCCATACGCCGGGTTAGATTTCCGAGGTGATCCCGACCTAGTCCTCCCTCCAGGAGGAGCATGGGGAGAGATGGGTAAGTATTTTTATTTTTTACCATTATCAAATTTTTATGGATTTTCAAATTATAGGATATATACATATGCACAAGTCTAAACCCTATTTATGTGTCAAAATGCAGATATTGGACCAGTCCGCCCTGAAGGGCACCCACGTACCTTCGTACGTCCCGTTGCAGGGGGAGACCCAGGATTGATCAGTGNGCCAGTCCAAAATATAATTAGCATATGCATCAGTTAATGAATTTTTGTTTCGTGGAATGTGATTGAAAGTAATAACTTCAAAATGTCTTTCCAGTAAACGAATTTGCATGAACTGACGTAACAATGTAGGATTACGAACCTGATAAGCTCGATTGAGATGGGAAACAACCAACTGAGAATCCAAACGGACTTCAAGCTGGGTGATACCTCATGACAAAGCATCCCATAGGAGCTCAATTACAGCCCTATACTCAGCAACATTATTAGAGCAGGACCTAGACAAGCGCCTCCCGCGGCAACAAGCTGTCCTGAGGGGGAATAGATAACACATGCTACCGAAGCCAGGTAACAAGTGTGACGGCTGGCGCCATCAGCAAAACCTACATACATCTCGGAAGATATCTGCAACAACCAGCAGATATTATAAAAAATGAAACCGACAACCTAATGTACATAAAAATACATACACTAATATACAAGAAAAAGTGCTAAGCCTAAGCATAGTACTTCTTCAGGTAGAGCCCATTTCTAGGCTCAGGAAGCTTATTCCCATCATAATCCACTAATTCATATGCTCCTTTACTCAAAACTTTAGACACGACATAGGGTCCCAACCACATAGCCTTGAATTTTCCTGCCCCCAGAGGCTCTTTATCTTGGTCCCAGAGCAAAACAAGTTCCCCTTCAGAGAAAACTCGAGGTTTGACCGTTTTATCGTATTGAGATTTAACCCTATTCTTATGAGCCTAATTTGCAGTCAACACATCTCTACGTTGTTCATCAAGGTGTTCTAAATGGAGCAACCATTCCTCAAGCTCAGTCGTGTCAGGTAGCACATGAATAGCTATCTGCAAGGATGGGATTTCGCATTCAATCGGCGTAATAGCTTCCACCCCGTGAATGAGTTGGAAGGGGGAAAAACCCGTAGCGGTCTTGACATTGGTTCGATAAGCCCAAAGAGCAGGATATAACATGATGTGCCAATTCGAGCAGGCTGCATCAATAGTACGTTTAAGGATAGTTTTTAAAGTCTTGTTTACAGCCTCAACCTGACCATTTGCTTGCGGATAATATGGAGAAGAATGTTCTTGTAGGAATCCGAGCATGGTGGTCAGCTCTGTCATCATGTGATTTTGGAAATGACTGCCATGGTCAGTGACAATCACTTTGGGAATACCAAACCTAGCAATAATCTGATTAAACACGAAGAAAGCTGTCGTTTCCCCATTGTCTTTGAAAGTAGGCATTTCCTCTGCCCATTTTGTGAAATAGTCGACAGCGACAATGATGTATTTATGCCCCCCAGCCGAGGCTGGGTTGCATGTCATATAATCTATCCCCCATTTCATGAAAGGGCCTACTGAGACAACGGGAAACAAGGGAGTAGGATGTGACCGCATTTTTCTGGTGTAAAGCTGACACGGATGACAGTGTTTCACAGCTTCCACACAATCTTTAAAGATGGTGGGCCAGAAATACCCGGCACGTAATATCTTCTGGGCCGTTGCTAACCCAGATAAATGACCCCCACACGCTCCGCTATGGGAATCATTTAGGACAATCTCCGCTTCCTCATGAGTAAGGCAGCGACGTAAGACGGAATCTACCCCTTGTCGATATAATGTATCTCCTATAATGAGGTAGTTTTTATCATGAAGGCGTAACTTGCGTCGGTCTTCCCTAGAGTAAGCGGTAGGATACTTCAAAGTCTGGAGATATATAAGAATATCTCCGTACCAAGGATAGGAGGTGGATATAAGGAAGATGTGCTCATCTGGGAATGAGTCATCCTCAACCACTACATCTTCTTCCGTAGGGAATTATGCTATAAGCTCGGCAAAAACTAAGGACTTTTTGGATTTAGCGGATTGGAAAACCAAGTCAAACTCTTGGAGAATGACTATCCACTTATTGAATTTTCCCCCAACAATCCGTCGGGATAAAACATATTGGAAAGGGTTTACATCCGCCACTACAGTAGTGGTCCTCAGTAAGATGTAGTGCCGTAACCTCTGTACAACATATACAGCTGCTAAGGCTAACTTCTTGACGTGGGAGTACTTAAGCTCAGGTCCAACCAGAGCACGGATAAGATAATAGACAACATGCTCAACGAGCTTGTCATCCTCCTAAACTAGCACTACCCCAATGGTAGACTCTGACGCGTCCATATATAATATAAAATCCCTAGAATAATCTGGTGGGCGTAATAAAGGAGCCGACAACAAGGCTTTCTTCAATGCCTCGAACGTGAGTTGTGCAGTTTCATCCCATACAAATGGGGTGTCCTGTTTAAGCAGGCGCATGAAACCTTTTGTGATCTTGGCATAATTAACGATGAAACATCGAAGGAAGTTAGACTTTCCTTGTAGACTCTGAAGTTGCCTAAGTGAACGAGGAGGAGGCAGATTTACAATGGCCTCAACTTTTAAAGGATCCACCTGAATGCCCCTACTAGAGAGAATGAATCCAAGCAATCTACTTGACTTGATGCAGAAAACACACTTGTGGGGATTCAAGCGAATTTTATAGTATCTGCATCTCTCAAAAATCAACCGTAAATGATCTGGATGTTGGATCCTCTTGCGAGAATGAGCAGGTAGATCATCAAGGTAAGGCTTGACAATGGCTTTTATGTCATGAAAAGCAAAGTTCATGGCTCGTTGAAAGGTTGCCCCTGCATTTTTCAATCCAAAGGGCATTTTTCTATACGCGAATGTACCCCAAGGGAAAATAAAAGCAGTTTTATGCCGGTCTTCCGGTTTGATTTGGATTTGATTGTAGCCGGAGAAACCACCCATAAACGAGAATACCTCACTACCCGAACATGCATCTATGATCTGATCAATAAACGGTATAGGGTAGCTGTCCTTAGGACAGGCTTTGTTAAGGTCTCAAAATTCCGTACAAATGCGAATAGTCCCTTGCTTTCTATCAACAGGAACTGGGTTGGACACCCATTCAGTCAAAGCTACGGGATATATAAAACCTGCTTTCAACAGCTTTTCAAACTCTGCCTTCATAGCTGCTACTTTACGCGGGTTCACGAGGCGTAATTTTTGCCGAACTAGCTTGGCATCAGGATAGGTTGGGATCTCATGTTGAACAATAGATGGATCAATTCCTGGCATCTCCTCATATGACCAGGCAAAGATATCGCGGAATTCCTTGAAAAGGGAAGTATAAATGGCAATCTCCTCCGGAGAGCAGTTTGTACCTATATAGATATTTTCCACGACATTTGGTTTTACAGAGATGTTGATCGGTATAGTGGCGGAAATGTTTGCCATATTCCCCTCGGAAAACACTCCTTCCCTAGGTAAAGGGTTGACAGGTGTATCAACATCATCCGACAGTCTCACATGAAACTCTTGGTTTTCTATCTTGCTTAGCTCTGGAAGGAAATAAGATTGGTGATGAATATCCTCACATATCTTATCACGCGAACACATAGATTCCAGAATAGCTTCATCGGAAGGTAAAACGGTGTCTAAGAAATCTATGGAATGTAAAGAGTTTTTCTCCCATGTGGGCATATAGACTTCTTCCAAATCATCCGAGACTGTAAGAGGATCTGGAATGGGATCAACAGTGGTTTGGGTAATAGCTTGATATGCCACTTCCACTGCAGATAAGGGCACTTCCGGTTCCTGAGGGGTTGGGAGGACCCAAGGATCAGTCCTATCGACCACCGAATCAATGGACTTCCCTACAGTAGTAGAACCGATATAAAGGACTGGAGCTGGAATATCGAATGTGCCCATCAATGATGCGTACATTCTAGCCCCCAAGCTCTGTGTAGCAGGTTTGGCCTGATCAACCAATGGCACAGTGGAATCTTTAGACTCTAAGTGGCCTTTTCGGGTAAAATCAAGTTGGTCAACAATGACCAGCTTGCCCTCATGTGGAAAAACCATGACACGAAAGACAACAGATGCAACAGTAGACATTGCATAAGTCCAATTCCTACCCAGAAGCAAATTGTATTCCAATGGAGCATCAATCACTTCAACTTCAAAAGACACTGCTTTGCCAGCCAACTTAATCTCAAAAGCCGGCAGGATACCATGTGGACGGAAATACCTTCCATCAAAAGCAGTAAGTAAAGTGGTTGATGGGACCAGCTCTGGGGATCCAAGAGCTTTCCAACAAGCCAAGGACATAACACAAGTAGAGGCTCCCTCATCAACAACTGCTCGTCCAATGGTCTTACCACCATGGACAACATCTATCGATAGAGCTACATGGTAAGGGAGGCGAATTTTAACATCAGAGAGATGAAATTTCGCAGTGAGACTCGAAGAGTCCATGCTACCTAAAGTTGCTAAGAGGGAATCTCGCTGAGTGGGACAGCTCTGTAGCACCTCTAAAGCTGACATTGCACACGGATTCTAAGCCAAGTCTTCAACCATAGAGTAGTTAGAAGCGGCTCTGGCATTTGGGTTATGCAAAGTCTTCTTAAAGACACCTTTGGGTATCTTTGGCATTATTTACGCAGGTTTCTCTATAGTGAGAGGGTTGGAAGATTCAACTACAGCTTTACCCTTCTCGTCAGTCTCTTTCTCATAGTTTTTGTTCCTGTTTTTTAACAAAGTTGAGGATCTAACCATGTTGTTATAATTGGGGTCAGGGGTAGCTTGAGTGCCCCCTGCTACGGTAGAAGCTGAAGCAGAATTCTGCCCTTGGGGAAATGGATCCTTCAGGACATCCGGTGGTTGCGTTTGTAACAACTTCTGAGCTTGTTCCATGAGGGGACAAAGATGAGTAAGGTGGTCCCCTTGGCACAACTTACAAGGGAACTTGACTTTCTTCTTTTCCTTTTTTCCCCCATCAGCATTATTTGCAGGCTTTGGCTTGTTTTGATTTTGGTTTCCCTCTCCCTTTTTACCTTTCTTCTTCTTCCTGCCAGGCTACTGATTGCCCTTCGAAGAGGTTTGTGCAAAAACATTTGCACTTTGGGAGGAGGGGGCAGCCTTTGCTGCCTCTGCCGTAGACTGTTTGACAGACAATTGGTGAAGTTGTTTTGTCAAAGACTCTACATTGGGAGAGTTTATGGACCCAACCACACCATCGGCATGGGGTCCAGGCTTGGGTTTCTTGGCCTCATGTGAAGGCCTTTGTGCCTCAGGGATAATTTCATATAGAATCCCAGACTGTGAATAAATCAAGTCCAACTGCTGGGCCCTGAGTATGGATTCTTCTTCACTAGTCACTCCTGATGTGGAAACATCCTTAGATATGTATGGCAACAATGACTTAAGGAACCACTCTAATAGAAAATCAGGAGGGATGGTAGCTTTGATAAGACTCTTTCGCCTCCTCCACTCTTGGATATGATTCGAGATGTGGGTTTCCTTGTTTTGTCTGGAAGTAGACAACAAATCTGTTCTGAAATCGTAATGGACCGGAAGCTGAAAGTGACCAAGGAAAGCACTAGCTAGGTCCCAGAAAATACTAAAAGCAGCATAAGGCAGCTCAATGTACCATTTTGCCGCAGTGCCAGTCAAGGTCCTCTGGAATAGCCTGAATCTCACTGAATCTTCATTCAATGAGTTGGAAGAACACCATAAGTGGAAGGTGGTGGCATGAGCCCCAGGATCTTCACCAGCCTTACCTTTGAACTTAGGGATGTCCGAGGGCAGTTTGGTGGGAACAGGTGGCCACAAGGGGTCGTGCCTCACAGGGTCATTCATCAATTTCGATAAGTCTGGCAAGTTCAAAGTTGCCAAAAAAGGGAGTTTGGGCCTAACCGGTGTACTAGAAGTGCCATCTTGGGGATTAGAGGGTCCAGCCCCCGAATGCCCATAGGTAAAGGTGGGGTTGCCCCCTGACACCGATTTTAAAGTGGGAAGGTTGCTTTGAAATGGATTCCATCCGTAGGCCACAGGATTTTGGGTGGGAGGTGCAGTGTACATGGTTCGGGCCATCCCCATAGAATCTGGGGTCTAAAATACTGGAGCAGGTATCCCTCCGCTAAACAAAGAGAAGGGAGATCTCGAGTATGGAACCGAAATAGGGGTATGGAAGCTTTTCCCATAAGAGGTGTTTCCCCCAAACTGCACTCCTACATATGAAGGAGTTGGACCTACATATGGACTGGATGGGGGAATATGCTCCCCATTCCAAGGAAATCCTTGGACATAAGCCGAGGATCCTACCGGACCACTCTGAGTAGTGTAAGGGAAGGAAGAAGGAATGGTAGGTATACTAGGGATCCCAGCAACCGTGTTACCAGAAATACCTCCTACATTGGAGTGAACCGGTGGTTAAACCACCCGGCTCGCTGGAGTCAAAGGTGTAGAAGGCAAACTAGATCTAGGGGCACTAACCAGGGGAGGCAGTACCCCTTCAACCGGAAGGGTTGAGGTAAACACAAAAGAACTCTCTTCCGCAGAAGACATGACTCTACTCAAAGGGACACCTACTACTGGTGAACTAAAAGGTCTAGCTTGGACGATCACAGGATCGTTAAGATCAGTCAAGGGAGTGTTAAAATTTCTTGCAAACTCGTTAGTCTGCAATTCTTCTATCTCGACTGTGTCAAAATCAAAATGGTTAGCTATCAATTCCGGTTCACCAAGAACCTCACTTACTCCTACTAGTTCAAAAGAACTGTCTGTGCCTAATCTCCGCCTTTGGGGTAAAGGTGGAGGCTCCAATGTCGGGAGAGGAGGAAGGTTTCTCAACCTTCTTGAACTTCTAACAATTTGGTCCTCCAGAATTAAAAATTTGACTAATCACACCCTAAGGTCAACTAAGCACAAGAAAATCCACAGAGCATACACTAAAATATTCTAGAGTCTCAAGCAATCAAAACAGGGTATAAAGATATGCTTTCCCGAAGAAAGCTGATGAACGATTACCTGGCGTCCTTGAGGGGTTCTCAGGCACAAGCAGAGGAATCACCCACCACCCTCCTGCACTTTCCACAAGGGTTACCTTCCAAGCCCGTTCAAGGTGAACCAGAAATAACCTTCCGGTTTACCTAGGTATGAACCCTAAAAGACAAGAGACTAAAGGCTACCTTGACAATACCAGTTGTCTAGGGGGACAGTCGTCAGCCGAACTTGTACGCATGGGCAGGGTAGCTGAGCCCAAACCTCTGTCTAGGAAAGAATCCCCAGATGCGTAAAAGTCCTGGGTTACATTTTGACAAGGATTTGGAGGGTTATCTCCTCTGTCCAATCCTCCACGCGTCCTAGTGCTTAAATCCCGTTTGAGAGGAGCTTCCCAGATACAGTGATAGAATCAAGGATTTACCTAAAGAATGGTCCACTACGTCTGAGTTTATAACTTGTGGGAAGTTTACACTCCCTAGCCCATAAGTCTAGCCTAAGCTAGTAGATGAAAGGCCCCTAAAAATAAAACTTACTAGTAAATTTTAATTTATGCGTTTATTTTAAGGGTTGTTTCTTACTCAAGAGGAAATGGAAGTGATATACTATATGGTGTTTTGACTCAACAAGAAATAAATGAAAGTAAAGTGTATTCAAAGCAAACTACTACTATAAAACAGAATTCTTTTCATTTTTTTTCAAATATGTATTGATGAACTAAAGCACTGATAAGAGAAACTAAGCCTATGTTTTTGTAATTTTCTGAGATTATATATTTTTAAAATGAAGGAAACACTACTTATGCAAAAATCACAATGCAAAAGACTAACTATGTTTTGTTTTTCAATTTAAAAATTGCTCAAAGAAACTACTATGCATCTACAATGCACTATGCTTGAGTCAACTTGAAACTTACGAACTGTATACAAACTACAAACTGAAACAAACAGGCTGACAAAACCAACAGACCAGCAAGAGAAGTAGGCTAGGATACCTAGCTTGGGTGCAAACAATGACACAAAACCACTGCAGACTTAAAAAGGAAAGTGCAAACCAGCTACTGTTAGAAAGCAGACTGGAAAAACAGAGCCCAAGACCCTGATCACTGATCTGGACTAAGACACTTTAACCAAGAACCCAAACATGCCAAATGCTTCAGGATGCAAACAGTAAATAAACCAAGTAAAAAAGACTCAATGGCTTTCAAAAAGCACTAAGATGTGATCACCTGAGGCAATCAAGCAAACTATACAGCATTCTTAAAGAAATTCTTCTCAGAAAACAAGGACTATAACAAGAAAAGACACAAGCAAACTCTTCTTTAAAAATCCAAATCTTCAGGAGTACTCGCGACTGTCTAGCAGTGCAACTCGCGAATGCTCGCGACTGTGCAATATAACAACCCGCGAATGCAACTTTTTACTCGCAACTGTTCAATGGAACAACCCGTGAATGGGTATGAAATTTTTCTCAAAAGCAAAGAAAAAACCCTAATACTTTCAAACGCTGAAGTAAGCAATATCCAGGATAACAAACCACAAGCAGACTTACAGGCAAACTGGTCAGGATAACAGAAATGACCTACAGCAGTCTAGGCTTCCCCAGCGGAGTCACCAATTCTATTGTAAGGGATTATGCACCTAATAATCGTAGGTCGGGGGTTACCAACATACTCAAACACTTGCATACAATTGACTTCTAAAGTGCAGAATAGGAAATAGGAGGGTTAGAAGAACTTACTTGTTAAACGACGTTCGATCCTTGCTAGTCCTCTTCCAATCTGTTCCACTTCCAAAGTCTTCAAGGCTCACTCCTCTTTCACCTGTTCAGAGACAATATTCCAGATATAGAATGATTCATATATATATGTTAGCAGGTTAGATAAATCAAATATGACATACTGAAACATAGACAATTATCAAACCAAGATATATGAGACACATGTGGAAGAAGTAATCTCTTTATTATCAATGATGAGAAAGTTCAAAGTACAACCAAACATCTGAGACAAGGACTCCTCTGTCACCAAAGGATTCTGAGTTTCACTGCTCCAAAGACTTCTGTGAACAATCCACCAGCATAACTTTGCTCCAAAGAGTATGTGTCTACAACCCTCCCCAAGGCCTGTATTTATATGGGTGAAATAAGGCAGTTCTCGAAGGTTAGGGAGGTTATAGCAGTTAGGGAGATTAAATAAAATGACTTAACTAAACTCCCATTAGCGCGTGATTTTGTGTTTTCATGTTAAGAAGCACATTCGCGGGTATGTAGTAGAGCAACCCACGAATGACTCGCGACTCTGTATAAGCGCAACCTATGAATACAAGGATTCATGGCTTGCTGTAAGGGAGACTCTCGAATGATGCAAGAGTTGTCTAAAAGGAGAGTCGTGAATACGTCCCAACATGGCTAAATGGAAAAGTAACTAGCTAGATGAAGGTAGAATGTATTTCTTGACAAGCCAAGCTATAGTGTTAAGGGAAAACCTCTATCCATAAGTGTCCTTTTGTGTGCCTACATGAGGGATATCAGCACTCGGACGGAGAGGTGCCACTCAGGTGTATAACAGTGGTCGTCTTGGAACAACTTACAAGGGAACTTGACCTTCTTATTTTCTTTTTTGCCCCCATCAACATTGTTCACAGGCTTTGGCTTGTTTTGGTTTCCCTCTCCCTTCTTACCTTTCTTTTTCTTCCCGTCGGGTTGCTGATTGCCCTTCTGAGGGGTTTGTGCAAAAACATTTGCATTCTAGGGAGAGGGGGCATCCTTTGCTGCCTCCACCGTAGACTGTTTGACAGACAACTAGTGAAGTTTCTTAGTTAAAGACTCTACGGTGGGAGAATTGAAAGACCCAACCAAACCATCAGCATGGGGTCCAGGCTTAGGCTTCTCTGCTTCGTGTGAAGGCCTCGGTGCCTCAGGGATGATCTCATATAAGATTCCAGATTGTGAGTAAATCAAGTCTAACTACTGGGCCCTGAGTATGGCTTCTTCTTCATTCGTTACTCCTGATGTGGAAACATCCTTAGATATGTATGGAAACAGTGATTTAAGGAAACATTCTAATAGAAACTCAGGAGGAATGGTGGCTTTGATAAGGCTCTTTCGCCTCCTCCACTCTTGGATATGATCCAAGATGTGGGTAGCCTTGTTTTGTCTAAAAGTAGACAACAAGTCCGTTCTGAAATCGTATCGAACCGGAAGCTGAAAGTGGCTAAGGAAAGCACTAGCCAAATCCCAGAAACTACTAAAGGCAGCAGAAGGCAATTTGATATGCCACTTTGCCGCCGTACCTGTCAAGGTCCTCTGGAATAGCCTCAATCTAATTGAATCCTCATTCAACGAATTGAAAGAACACCATAAGTGAAAGGTAGTGGCATGTGCCCCAGGCTCTTCACCAGCTTTACCTTCGAACTTAGGGATGTCTGATGGCAATTTGGTTGGAACAGGTGGCCACAAGGGGTCATGCCTCACTGGGTCATTCATTAATTTTGACAATTCTGGCAAGTTTAAAGTTGCCAGGAAAGGAAGTTTGGGCCTAACCGGGGTAGTAAATGTGCCAACTTGGGGATTTGAGGGACCTTCCCCCGAATGCCCGTGGGTAAAAGTGGGGTTGCCCCCAGCCACCGGTTGTGAAGTGGGAAGGTTGATTTGAAACGGATTCCATCCGTAAGCCACAGGATTTTGTGTGGGAGGTGCAATGTAAGTGGTTCAGGCCGTCCCCATAGAAGCAGGGGTCTGAAATACTGGAGCAGGTATCCCTCTGCTAAACAACGAAAAGGGAGAGCTCATGTATGGGACCGAAATGGGGGTTTGGAAGCTATGCCCGTAAGAGGTGTTGCTCCCAAACTGCACTCCTACATATGAAGGAGATGGACCTACGTATGGACTGGATGGGGGAATGTGCCCTCCATTCTAAGGAAATCCTTGGACATATGCTGAGGATCCTACCGGACCACTCTGGGTAGTGTAAGGGAAGGAAGAAGGAATGGTAGGTATACTGGAGATCCCAGTAATCATGCTACCAGAAGTACCTCCTAGGTTTGAGTGAACTGGTGGTTGAACCACCCGACTCGCTGGAGTTAAAGGTGTAGAAGGTAAACTAGATCTAGGGGCACTTACCGGGGGAGGTAGTACCCCTTCAACCGGAAGGGTTGAGGTAAACACAAAAGAACTTTCTTCCACAGAAGACATGACTCTACCCATAGGGACACCTAGCACTGGTGAATCAAATGGTCTAACCTGAACAATCACAGGATCATTTAAATCAGTCAAGGGGGTGTTAAAGTTTCTTGCAAACTCGTCAGTCTGCAATTCTTCTATCTCAACTGTGTCAAGATCAAAATGGTTATCAATGAGTTTCGGTTCACCAAGAACTTCACTTATTCCTACAGGTTCAAATGAACCGTCTGTGTCTAATCTCCGCCTTTGAGGTAAAGGTGGAGGATCCAATGCAGTGATAGGAGGAAGGTTTCTCAAGCTTCTTGACCTTCTAATAGGTTGGTCCTCTAGAATTAAAAATTTGACAAATCACACCCTAAGGCCACCTAAACATAGGAAAAACCACAGAGCATACACTAAAAAGTTCCTAGAGTCTCAAGCAATCAAACCAGGGTAAAAGATATACTTTCCCGAAGAAAGCTGATGAACGATTACTTGGCATCCTTGAAGTGGTTCTTAGGCACAAGCGGAGGAATCACCCACCGCCCTCCTACACTTTCAACAAGGGTTACCTTCCAAGCCCGTTCAAGGTGAACCAGAAATAGCCTTCCGGTTTACCTAGGTATGAACCCTAAAAAGATAAGAGACTAAAGGCTACCTTGGCAATACCAACAGTCTGGGGGGACAGTCGTCAGCCGAACTCGTACGCATGGGTAGGGTAGCTGAGCCTGAAACTCTGTCTAGGATAGAATCCCCAGATGCGTAAAAGTCCTGGGTTACATTTTGACAAGGATTCGGAGGGTTATCTCCTCTGTCCAAGCCTCCACGCGGCCTAGTGCTTAACTCCCGTTTGAGAGGAGCTTCCCAGATACAATGATAGAGTCAAGGATTTCCCTAAAGAAAGGTCCACTACGTCTAAGTTTATAACTTGTGGGAATTTTACACTCCCTAGCCCACAAGTCTAGCCTAAGCTAGTAGGTGAAAGGCCCCTAAAAAACAAAACTTACTAGTAAATTTTAATTTATGCGTTCATTTTAAAGGGCTGTTCATTACTCAAGAGGAAATGGAGTGGTGTACTGTATAATGTTTTGACTCAAACAAGAAATAAATGAAAGTAAAGGTGTATTCAAAGCAAAATTACCATTATAAAAACCAACTTCTTTTTAATTTTTGCAAATATGTATTGATGAATTGAAAGCAACGATGAAAGAAACTAAGCCTATGTTTTTGTAGTTTTTGATATAATATTTTTAAATTGAAATAAACACTACTTATGCAAGATCACAATGCAAAAGGTTAACTATGTTTTCTTTTCACTTTTAAAAATAATCAAAATTCTACTATGCATCTAGAATGCACTATGCTTGAGCAAACTTGAAACTTATAAACTGTAAAAAAGCAACAATCTGAAGCAAACAGGCTAACAGAACCAACAGACCACCAAGAAGAGGAAGGCTAGGAACTCTGTCTTGGGTGCAAACAATGATAAGAATCACTGCAAACTTACAAAGGCAAGTGACAACCAGCCACTGTCAAAAGACAGACTGGAAAAAATAGAGCCCAAGACCCTGATCACTGATCTAGACTAAGACACTTTAACCCACAACCCAAAACAGGCCAAAACACTTCATGATGCAAACAGTAAATAAATCAAGCAAAAGAGACTCAAAGTATTTCAAAAAGCATGAAGTGTGATCACCTGAGGCATTCAAACAAACTCTATAGCACTCTTAAAGAAAATCTTCTCAGAAAACAAGGATTACACCAAGAAAAGAACAAGCAAACTCTTACTTAAAAATCCCAACTTCCAGGAGTATTCGCGACTGTCACTGAGAGAAACTCGCGAATGATTCGCGACTGTCTAGTATAACAACCCGCGGATGCACAGTCGTATTCATGACTGTTCAGAACAACCCGCGAATGGGTATGAAATTTTTCTCAAAAACAAAGAAAAAATCAAAAGACTTTCAAATGCTGAGGCAAGTAAGAACCAGGGTAAAAATCACAAACAGACTTCCAACTGGCGACTCCACTGGGGAAGTTGTAGTAGTTACAGAAATTAAGTTAAATAACTTAACTAATCTCCAATCAGCGAGTGTTTTTATGTTTTAATGTTTGAGACACATTCGCGGGTATGTAGTAGAGCAACCCGCGAATGATTCGCAACTTACCACAAGGGCAACCCGCGAATACATGGATTCGCGACTTGTAACAACCGAGACTCGCGAGTGATTACGGAGTTGTATAGAAGGATAGTCACGAATACATCTCAACATAGCCAAATGACAAAGTAACTAGGTGGATGGTGAAAGAATGTATTTCATAATAAACCAAGCTATAGTGTTTTGGGCAGACCTCTATCCATAAGTGTCCTTTTGTGTGCCAACATGAGGGATGTCGACACTCGGACGGAGAGGTGCCATTCAGGTGTATAAAAACTCTACCATATTCCTTGTCAAAACTCCACCATATCCTTTGCTGAAACTTAGCTAAGTTCTCTACTTCCTTTTCGAAACTCCACCATGATCCTTGTCGAAGGTGCGCCATATATTTGTGGAGACTCTACCATATTCCTTGCCAAAATTCTGCCATATCCTTTGTTGAAACTCCACTAAGTTCTCTACTTCCTTGTCAAAACTCTGCCATAATCCTTGCTGAAACTATTCCATATATTTTCTGAAACTCTACCATATTCCTTACCGAAAATCCACCAAATCCTTTTCCAAAACTATGCTAAGTTCTTTTCTTCCTTGTTGAAACTCCGCCATAATCCTTGTCGAACCTACGCCATATCTTTGTTGAAACTCTTCCATATTTCTTGCTGAAAATATGCCATATCCTTTCTCGAAACTATGCTAAGTTCTTTGCTTCCTTACTGAAACTCTGCCATAATCCTTGTCGAAACTGTGCCATATATTTATAAAAAATCTGCCATATTCCTTTCCAAAACTCTACCATATCCTTTTCTAAAACTCTGCTAAGTTCTATGCATCCTTTCCGAAACTCTATCGTAATCCTTATCGAAGCTACACCATATATTTGTTGAAACTCTGCCATATCCTTTTTTGAAACTCCACTAATTGTTTCCTTGCTGAAACTCCACCATAATCCTTTCTGAAACCGCGCCATATCTTTTCCAAAAATCTTCCATATTCCTTGTCGAAACTTTTTCATATCCTTTGTCGAAACTCCACTAAGCTATCCGCTTCCTTATCGAAAATCTATCATTATCCTTGCATAAATTACGCCATATCTTTGCTGAAACTCTTCCATATTCTTGGCCAAAACTCCACTAAGTTCTCTACTTTCTGTTAAAGTATCATCATTTCCTTTGATGAATGTTGAGGAAAATATTAAACAAATTATAACAGATATCCAACGATTTAATTGTCGACCTAGAGAGAGCGTAAACTTGTGAGGTATAGACAAAATATATGCAGGGGCAGAGTGTCACTGAACTTAATCTAATATGAAAGCAGGAAATTGTATGGAAATAAATCTCATTGCAGAAAACATGAAATTGCATAAATTAGCTTGATAAAGAAAGACTGAAATTGCATAAAATAAAATAGTATAAAGCAGTTGACAATAACTTGTGAGCTCACATAAAATCAATACTGAAAATGCATAAGAAAGAAATAACTGAAATTCTATACTAACAACTCATTAGAAAGAAAATGCTGGAAATCTATATTAACATAAGAGATTCAAAGGAGGTGCATTAAGCATCATCTCCATTACATAACAATTAGAAATCTATTCTATGATTAACTCTGAACTATTCTCTACTTCCAAACCACTAGAGAGGCCTCTAACCAAAATGAGGAGAGAGCCCTCCTATTTATACATGAATTCAAGACAACTGATCATAATTACATATCCACTATTCTCTCAACTTATCCCTCAAAATTCTCCAACAAATATTGGATGAGATATTCTCTCCACATTTCCATGATCTTCTCCTTGAAGTTAGCTCACATCTAGAAGATGAAATTCGAATATGAGGCTAGGTGGTCACTTTTGAGCTTGTTAAAGTCTTCAAATACACCTGTAAGCATCACCAAAATCACCCAACTTTAAAGTATAATGGAAATATGTTATTTTTCTCAATGATTAACCACAAATTCACTCAGAATACTAAAAAATAAATGATTTGGAAAATGGTAACATAAACCCATATTTATTATGAAAGTGATGAATATTAATGGTTTTATGGAAGGATAAGATAGGAATAAGGTGAAAAATGGTATGTAAAAGATGAATAAAATGTGGTGTTTTTGCGGCTCAATAATGAAACTCCATTAGTTTCTTTGTTGAAACTTCGCCAATCGCTTTTTTTCGGACAAAACACTGGCAATTTTTCTAGACTCATCAGTTCTCTTAATGTGGACGTGTTCATCCCTCTCATTATGCCAAGGGACCACATGATCCATGAAGCCACATGATGAGGAGTGCCTCCACTAAAGATATTTGACAAGGAAAGCAGGCCACACCAATTCATTGATCTGTCATGGTAAGTAAAAAGGCACGGATCCTAACCACATGTACAACTAACCATAAATCGACAAATAATCATGAATATACTGTCCTTGTAACTGTCATCAATTATTTGAGCCAATCCTTTTAGTTTGGGAAGGAGTTATGTCATTACACTCTCTCATACTTATTAACTACAACGCTTCACCCAATCCATGATATAACTTCCTCCATGATCTTCAACTATTTCCCTTACACCACCTTTAAGCCGCCTTTGTAAAAACACCCAACAATTTTCCACACTGTACATTATTGTCTTTCATACTGCAACTCTGGTATCCAAATTTGAAATTTTTACTAGTTTCCTGTGTAATTGAGAATATCCCTAAAAAAATCATGGGAGGGTTTGCAATCCGCCATGAACCAGAGTCAATGGAGCCAGTGCGCTGAGATGTGGAATCTTTTGGAATTTTTGAGGAATCCTGTTGGACTTCGTATTTTGAAATATTGAATGGGTTTGATGAGGAGTTTGTATTACAATTTGCAAAAACATTGATGGAATATTATTCAAAAGTTGGGGGGATGATAATTGAAGTTTCTGAGCTAATCATAGTAGAAGTAACAGGTCTGCCTAGAACAAGAAAGAGATGGTTTGGTCAGAAAGTCCCTGTGCCAAGCGAAAAAGAATATTTCTTAGCAACAAGAGAATTTGTTCAACTAAGAAGACGGGGGAATGCATTGGAATCTATGCCTTGTCCTTGGGACCAGGTTGCATCATATATAAAGAAGTATATCCCCTGCGAAGGTAGGAGTAGAGTTGTTTATACATATTTTTTTTTATTATCTCCCCTCTGCCATGGTATATTAGTAAACATGCCCTATTATCTTATGAACTCTCTACAAAGAATGACACATTATGTTAGAAAGGATAAATACCCATAAGGTTCTCTTACCAGTAATAGCCTCATTAAACTAATAATATTCATGGAGTTATAACAGAGGCATCAATCATGGGTTCAATTGGTCACTACAATAAATCCTATGGTGATAGAAGAAAGAGATAGTGAATCTGAAAAAGAAGATAAGCAACACCTTTCAGATAAAGAAAAAAAATGGAATCTGAAAGGGCAGAATTAGATTAAGGAGATCCATGTCTAGTTCGATAGATAGACAACCATGGGACAATTATCGGGACCTGTCAATAAATTGATGAATAAAGCAATATAGAGAAGCCTTCTTAAAAAACTAGGAATCAGAATGATGAGGTTTAGTCTCCCATCATAATAAAGAATAAGAAACGATTCCAACAGATTCTCAAGAATTAAACCAGGAAGAATTTACATTGGAAAGTGGAGAAGAAATATTAATTGAAGGGATTGAAAGCTCAAGGAAGGTGACTCAAGAGGATGAATCCTCTCAAGAATTTAGAAAATTGGAGGAAGAATCATCACGAAAAGATTATTATTATGTTCCAAATGAAGTTGAAATACTCACATAGGGGTTCATTTCTCCTAGTCCACAAAAAAGTAAAATAATATTGAGCACTTCAGCTCAGTCACCCTTTCCATTAGAAAAAATAAGGACTCGGTCTATTGTCTTTGCAGAGGAATTACAATTTCATAAAACATGTATTGAAGTCCCAATTTTAAGACCTTGGTCATCCTCTGTCACATAAAAAACAAGGGGTGCAGATAGACAGCAAGGGATTTCTCCTATAAAAAAAGAACCAGGTAGCAACTTAATCTCAACATCAAGGTCTTCCAACCCACAATAACATGATGTAGAAGACGGTATCATTCAAATAGAGAGTGTGCTTTTGTAAAATGACCTGCTGAAACAAGAGGTACCGGTGCTCTAACGGTTGAAAGATATATTGAAAATTAAGCAAGTCATAAATTGAATTCATTAGAAGAGCTTGTTGATCAGATGGGGATTTCTATTTCTGAGGACCCTAAGCATGATGAATATCTATGCCCAAAATGTGGGGATATTTTTTTAATTTTTTTTGAATCATTGATCTACATGCAAATGAGAGAAATTGAGAGGTGAATTGTGCAGTGGAATATCAAGAACAATTTACACTGAACAAGACAAATTAAAAAAGATACGATAAGAATTTATCAGTAAATTACAACATTAATATTCAATAATACAAAATTAATACAATAGTGTTCCAATAAGGAGAATTTGAGCGATATGGATAAGGTTCGAGTCTACCAACTGAATAGATAACTAGAAGTGTCTAAATCACTGCATAGGAGCCACTATTCTAACTCCTGATGTCTAAATCAGTTTGACAGTTAGTTAAACTAGTTAAACGAGTTAAACTGATTAGGTCAGTGGAAAAAGGCATCGCTTCCCCATGCAACCATGCAAAACCGGTGCTAGACTAACTGAGAGTGATCTAATTGAATGTAATTGGATACTAACTCAGCATAATTGCTTACCAACCATGATCAACAGATGGAGGTTGCTGGTGGCACTCAGAGTGGCTCCTATAATGTAGGGATTGGTCTCAGATTCACATAAACTCATGCATGAACATGCAGTAAGTGGAATTTAACCTCTATACATGTTCCCCACACTCTAGTACAGTAAAAATGTCCCCCTAAGCTAGGAAAAATGATCAAATAGACTATATGTGGATAAGGGAGGATTATATAATCCTAACACCCCCCTTAATCCTAACTTGGACAACCTTGGGCCCTGACAACTAGGGAAAAAGTCACCCATACAATCTAATGAAAAATAAAAACTACTTAATAAACTGAGGAATATGGGTAAAACCTCATGGGAAACCCCCCTTGAAATAATCAGTAAATCAAGAACAATAAATCAAGCCTTTACATCGAGAAGAGATATGAGAAAGACAAATATCTTTTCTATTAAGGACTTGGTGAATATATCTGCAATCTTCTCCTCTATAGGGAAGTAATGTAGTTTTCTAGTTTTTTCATGCACTAGTTCCCAAATATAATTCATGTGACCCTCAATGTGCTTCGTTCTCTGCTTCTGAACTGGGTCAATGGATATCTTTATGGTACTTTGGTTGTCATAGTAGATGTCCACTGAAGGTGAAGTGTGAATCTCAAATTCTGTCAAGATTCCATGGAACCAAACTACATGAATGGTTGCATTTACAATCCCCCTATACTCTTCTTATGCTAAAGAGAGTGCGAGTGTTGTTTGCTTGTTACTGGATCAACAAATTGGCCCAAATCCCAACATAAACAAAAATATTGAAGTGGAGTTTTTTTCATTCCCATCTCTAGCCTAGTCTAAATTTGTGAAGCCTATGGGATCAAGTTGTGCACTAGTTCATAATGGATCCCATAATCTCTATTACCCTTACCATAGTGCAAGATAAACTTTGTTTCCTTCCTTTCTAGCTCATGTGGCACTTGTATGTATCTGGCAGCATCACTCATAGCATAGGATATGTCTGGTCTTGAATGTGTGAGGTATAGAAGGCTCCCAATGAGCTGTCTGAAAAGAGTGTTGTCTACCAATGGTGTAGAGCCACCTTCTTCTATCCTAATGCTAGATAGGAAGGGAAAAGGAGTTGCTTTATAGTATTCCATGTGGAATCTCCTAAACATGTGTAAAGAGTATCTGGACTGTGAGATCATGATTCCTGAATTCTTTTGACTTACTTCGAGACCAATGAACTATCTTAACAGTCCAAGATCAATCATAGAAAATTATTTGTTTAGAGTTGACTTGGTGCTTCTCAATCCAGCAACAGAGCTTCTAGTAATGAGCATGTCATCCACATATAGCACTATCAATAGCAAGGATCCCTCTTTCTTCTGCATGTAAACATTGCAATCTTATTTACATCTTTCAAATATCTGTGACATGAGGAAGGCATCCATTTTGGAATACCATTCCCTTGGGGATTATTTGATCCCATAGAGTGATTTCCTCAGTTTTCAAACTAAGGAGGAATCCTCAATGGACCCATTAGGTTGTTTCATGTAAATATCCTCCTTCAAGTCACCATGGAGGAAGGCACCTTTTACATCCATGTGATGTAACTCCCACCTTTTTTAAGCTACAACTGCTAAGACAAGTTTGACAGAATCCAATCTTGTTACTGAAGCAAATGTCCCATTATAGTCCAAACCTTGAATCTGTGAGTGTATTTTGGCCTCCAACCGAGCCTAGTAATTGGTTTTGGTCCACCAGAGGCTATCTTGTTCTTGTAGACCCATTTTCACTGAACTAGTTTCCTCCTTAGAGGTAAGGAGACAAGTTCCCAAGTTTGGTTGCCTTGTAGCGAATCAAATTCCTCATCCATAGCTTATTTCCACCTTAGATCATGGAAATATTCCTTGAATGTTTGAGGATATGATCCCAACATCATGAATCACCTCTCACATAGAAGTGTATCTATTTGGGACAGTGCAACATACTCTTTCTTATACTGGTACCTTGTTTTTCTTTTATCATCTGGATCCTTAGCAACATCCCCAACTTCTTTAATGAGTTGTTGAGACCATTTAGGCTGCTGAGATGAAGTAGATGTTGGATCTGGATCTAGATCCTCAATATCAAAATAATGTTGGTATTCCTCTTCTTCTGAATCTAAATCTCAAATGTTAGATAATAAATTTGTATCTGCAAATGGAAGTAAAGGAGTTTTGATACCTTTATCTACTTTAAATACAAACTATGGTTGTACTGGATCTGAGTATGGTATGTAATACCTTTCACTATAATCTTCCTAGTTGAGATATCTGTGATCTCTATTGAGTTAGGGACAAATACCACTTGCTTTGGTGAGTCATATGATATACAGAAAACAAATTTGTTGCAAGGGATGGCACATAGAGTACATTTCTAAACTCTCCATATTGGATTTTAATAGAACCTCTTCGTTCCGCTGGGATCTCAGAGTCATCACCCATATGAATACTAGGTCCTTCTGAGAGATTGAGAGGTGAAAAATTCCTTGTAGGAAACCATGTGGTTGGATGTTCCAGAATATATTAAGTAAGCCTTCGATTGAAAGTGGCTTGCCTTCAAGGCATGGAACCTCTCATTATCTTATGTCGGTTGTCTAGCATCATACTTATTTACTCTTTTTGGAATAGAAATATTGTTTTGTTCAAGGAGTCTTGACAATTGGTCGATTGTATTCTTCATGCACTGGCTTTCTGGATGAAAGCCTCTCATCTAGTATGGACACAACCATCTCGAAATTATTCTTTTTCTTGTAACTTGAGACTCCTTCGGAATTTTTTTTATTTTCCTTTGGCTTTAAATCAGTGGCTTTGAGCTCCTTACCTTTGTGCTTCCCTGTTTCTTGCACATTGTTTGAGTCCATCATCAATATTGCTTGATTCTTGGAGGTTTTAATCACTCCCATTTGAACCAATTTATCTTTCTCTTGTATTAAGGACTCAACAAAAGAATCTAGAGAATGCATAATCTAATTGGGGATGGAAGATCTTCCGGAATGAAATGTAGAGACAAATACTAACTACTCATAGCCAATCTTGCTAAGTATCAACAATACAAGTTGTTCATATTTCCTCTCCAATCCACATTGTTTACATTGCAGTACCAATGACTTATATTTTGTGAATAATTGTTTAATGGATTCAAAACTGTTGGGATGTAGAGAAATGACCTCATTCTCCAATATGTGTCCTCGAAGCTCATATTGTTTTCCAAACAAAGATTTAAGCTTCTCCAAAGCTTCCCTTGGAGTCCTTAGTCCCTCAAGATGGAACAAAATATCTCAGGAGATATGGGTGCACATGAAGTTGAGGCCTCATTAAGTTGATTCAAAAACTTATTCTTCTCAACATGTTGTTGGGGCTATGTTTCTCTTCCCATAGTCAACCTATACAGACCAACTTGCATAAGAAGACCTGCATATTTTCCCTCCAATCAGTGTAGTTGAAAAATGTAAGAATTCGGGGTACGATAACTGAGAAATCCATCTCTCTATATGATGAGACAATCAATTACTCAAGAAGCTACGTAGATACCTGCAAAAACACTACAAAAACCAAATTAAATTTGCAAGCATGTCAGTTTCCATCCTTTCCACCTCGACATGTACACTTTCTCAGAGTCCATCACACTTGTAGAGACTTCTCTGGACGAATCCAGAGTTATCAAGGCACAAATTTCATGATTTATGTGGAGACTTAGCTACTTATGCTGTACAATGGAGATCAGACAAGACTTGTTGCTATCATGAACAAGGCTCTGATACCATTTTAAATAATTGAACCATTGATCTACAAGAAAATGAGAGAAATTGAGAGGTGAATTGTGCAGTGGAATATCAAGAACAATGTACACTGAACAAGACAAATTTGATAAGAATTGATCAGTAAATTACAACATTAAAATTCAATAATCCAACAGTAATACAATAGTGTTACAATAAGGAGAATTTGAATCATGTGGATAATATTCGATTCTACCAACTGAATATCTAACTAAGAGTGTCTAAATAACTACATGGGAGCCACTAGTATAGCTCATGATGTCTAAATCAATTTTAAAGTACATTAAAATAGTGACACCAATTAAACTGATGAGGTAGGTGGAAAAAGGTGCCACTTCCCCATGCATCCATTCAAAACTGATGCTAGAATAACTGAGAGTGATATAACTGAATATAACTGGAGACTAACTCATCATAACTTCTTACCAACCATGACCAACTGATGGAGGTTGCTGGTGGCACTCAGATTGGCTCCTATAATGTAGGCATTGGTCTCATAGGCACATAAAATCATGCATGAACATGCATTAAGCGGAAGTGAACCTCTATGTGTGTTCCCCACACTCTAGTAAAGTAATAATGTCCCCCTAAGCTAGGAAAAATGATCAAATAGACTATATGTGGACAAGGGAGGATTATATAATCCTAACAATTTTCAGGATTGCAACATATAAATTTACTATTATGGAACACTCAACTTGGATATAGATGTAGTCAAGTCAGGAAAATAAAGAAGTTGTCATTGAAACACAATAAATAGTGACAGTAGAAAATAAAGAAGTTGTTGAGACACCCAATTTAGTTGTTGAAACATAAAAACCAGTAACTTGGGACTCCACCATGCCCATAAAATATGGTAATGTAATGGTTCAGGAGCCTTATGAAATCATTGATTTAGATGAAGAATCCCAAGAGGAAACAAAGGATATTCATTTGCTAAAAGCTCAACTAAATAATTTGAGATATCAGGCTACCTTGTATGGGGAAGGGGTAATTTATCTTCCCACACATAGGAAGGTCATTAAGGAGCTTAGGGATATATGGGTAGAATATTTGATGTTTCAGAAGTTTCCCTAGTAAGAATTGCAGGAAGAAATAAGGGATTTGAAAAAAATTAAGACTATGAAGAACGAAAACGAGGAGATGTATACATTGAGTCAATAATTATTAAGTTGTAAGGGTATGTCTCCTTCTTATTCAATTTTATCGTAGGAACAAATGTCTCTTTTTAAGTTGAAATCTCTTAAGGAAGGAGGTCCCCATCTACTTTTTATAGTTCCTCGGTTTCTAGATACTCTCTCTCTCTCTCAAATTGATTTCTCTGAGCAAAATCTATTATGTGAATTGTATTTACATGAGGTGGTATGTCCCATGAATATTCAATTTAATCCCATACCTCACATAGGGGGTGTGAATTTAATGGAATTCACTTCTTTTGTTACTAGCCAAATTTTGTGGTGGAATTCCTCACAAACCATTCAAAAAATGAAGAAAATTCTATTTTATGGATCTGAGGTGAACCGGAATATTCTGTGGCAATTATTGACAAGCATAAAAATTTCATTTCTTCTGCATCAAAGGCTAATCAATTAGTAGTACTTCAATAAGATCTCATAAATACATGTATGCATCTTATAATATAGAAAGAACCTTATTCTTTAAAAGGTAGTAGATCCACATGGGATGCTTCTTCGAGACTTATGAAGACAAGGGATCCTTATTGTTTTGAAAATTTTACTAAATATTTGACTTGGGTCCCTGGTTATGTTAAATGCATTTAGAGTTGTGGAATAAATTGGCTAGGGTCACGTTTCTAATTTCCTGTCATATGGTTTCCTGATAAGAAGTATAAAAACAAATACATGCTAACTAAGAAGGCAGAAAGACAACTCTAGGAGGAGTTGATTGATTGTAATGGATATAGGGATAAGGAATATAAATCAGAATCCTATTTCAATATCACTCACCTGCATAGACAAAGCTTTGAACCAGATTCAGATTCGGACTAACCATAATTTGTTGCATGAGAACATGCAACTGTGTAATTGGGGGGAGATCTCGGGTGCTAAAAATGACCATTTTTCTTAGCTTTTGCATGTACATCATTCCCAAGTTTCCTTTATTATTACAACTAAAATGATATTCTTTCTAAGGAAAAGTAGAATTATGGGTAGGCATAACTCATTTTTATTCCGTTGAATTAATGCTTAAACTTATATGTGTCTATGGGTTTTGTTCCTGAATAAGCTGACCTATTTAAGACTAATGCAATTATTTGAATTCTATAGGAAATTTGGATAAAGAAAGTTGTCGATACACAAGGAAGTGTATTAGTTTTCTGATACAAAAAGATAGTACCAACTGTCGATACACAATGAAGTGTATCAGTTTGTCGATACAAAAGGAATTTCCTCAACTACCGATACACAAGGAAGTGTATCAGTTTCCCGAGACAAAAAGATAGATGTCCTAGCTTCCGATACACAACGAATTGTATCGGTTTGCCGATACATAAGGAATTTACCCAACTATCAATACACAAATGGAAGAAAAGTCATAAATCATAGTTTCACTTCTTCAGGACAATAGATCGGTGTTGTTGCACGAGATTTCAATTTATTCATCTACATGGCTCATTGATAAAGAAAGTTTCCAATACACAATTAAGTGTATCAATTTTCCGATCCAAAAAGTTAGTCCCAGCTCCTGATACACAACGAAGTGTATCAGTTTGTTGATACACAAGGAATTGTCCCAATTTTCGATATGCAAGGAAGTGTATTAGTTTGTCGATACAAAAATATAGATGTCCCTGTTGTCGATACAAAATGAATAGAATTGCAATTAGAATTGGAGTTGTTTGAGTCATTTACATTTCCCCCCAGGTTGTTGGAATAGTGTGCTCTAATTTATTACTTACATTTATGTCCAAGTGATGAAACAACTGGTTACTATTGGGAATTCAATTGATTGAATAGTCGACTGTGCAGTGTGATTCTTTTTCCATAAGTATAGAAGGGTTGTGTTACCTCTGTATTATGTCACTGAATTTAGTTAATGTAAAATTTCCCTTTTGGTTAGATTATTAATGATGAGTGAATTTGATTGAATGAGAAGACATTTTAGAGTGTTTCAATTCCAGGTAGGTTTCCTTACAATAGTAATTTGTATTTAACTTCTTGCAAAAGTAAACTAGTTAATTATTTCCAGGATTGTTATAATTTGAATGCTGGTGAGTCTCTTTATTCTTGAAGATTGAATTAGCATTAAGATTTTGATTGATCAGTGGAAGACTATAGTTTTAGATTGCAATCTTTTATTCTGAATGAAAAGGGTGATTTATGTTTATCATTTAGTGTGTGTTCATGCATATATTTTGTGTAGTTTCCTTTGAAATAACCAATATTCCATGGGTTGAAAATTTATATTGAGCACTTTGTTTGTGAATTAGTTGAGAAATTAAAGTGACCAACAATATATAGATTAGAGCATATATATTAAGGAATACCTCATACATTTCAAGGGACTTCATCATATTCTTCACCCAAGTCATCATCTATATCATCTGATCCATATTAGACATTGTAAGTATTTTCCATATCATCATTGTCATCGATGTCATTTTTGATCATCATGTCATCGTCAATATCATCTCCATGGACAATGTCTGCTACACCATTTGATTCAACTAATTATTCATCATCTTCCTTTGGAACATGATTTTCTAACCCATGTTGATCATCCTTGTCATCATATTCTTCTTCAAGACCCTCTTCATTATCTTCATGCACATTATACTTTACCAGCCTTCCCCTTGTATTGTGTCTCATGGAAAATGACCAACCCCCTCTACCTGGAACCTCAGAGAAAAATACCTATTCACATTGGCTTGGAAGAACATAGGGATTCGTTCCTGGCTCAAACAACCTTTTTTAAACCATGGTAAATCCATTATCACGTTCAATAATAGTCCTATCAAGATCACGTTTATTTAATCATATCTGATACAATTTGACAACGAACAAAACTAAATTGGAGTTAAAATCATACTGAATAATATCTTCTAAATACCCATAATATCGATTTTTAGAGAGTTCTAGATGTCTGACACTTGTAGAGGAAACATTGGTCACCTCAAAGACTACAATTATCCCATAATCACAAGTTTTCTTCATTTCATCCAGCTTTTTGATGTGATATTTATGACCATTGCACCACAGAGATTTATGGTGTTTTACCTGCAACAAGCCATACACATAAATGTTACATCCTGAATTGATCATGATTAAGTGCATGTTTATGATATGCAAGGAAAGAAATCAATGTGTACATAAATATATTTGAGAAAAAAATAATAGTATGGCTAATTAATATGCTTTCATACCTATCTTTTAAACCATATGCTAAATCGATTTCCCTTTCTGTAAGATTGGAATATCCATTACAATGTGTTTCTTTCACCAATGAAGCCACACCTTCCCACGATATTCCATGACCATATTTTTCACATCATTCAATCCATACTTTCATCCAATTAAGATTGTTTTCTATGTATAAATGAAGTGCATCCCACTCACAACCAACTGCTTCATGAAAGTGAACTTACAATGAAGTACAAATGTATATTCCCTTAACATGTACGTATACACTTTTAATTGATGCATATTAAATATTAAAAATGAAATAAGTATGTTATATACATAAATCACAGCAGTCAAATGTACTATAAATAATCTCCACTATTTATAATTACTGTTCACCTTCCTGGATCTACCTTTCCCAAATAGGTACTCCCCTTCAAAATTGTTATTAGAGTCTAGATCACAAATGCGACCTAATTTTAGATTTGATGCTAACATAGGAAGGTATTAAGTAATATACATAATTTTCTAGTATACCATATATCCCTCCATCACAGAACCCTCTATCCATGATCATTTTCTAACCAATCCCTTCAAAAATTTCAAGTGCCTCTCAATCAATGTTCCCCCAAGTTTCCGGGACGCGGGGGTGCGGGAGCGGGGAAACTCACATTGGGGACGTGTGTAGACCACCCCCAAATTTTAGTGGAGTTCAGGGCGGGGGGGGGGGGGGGGCGGGGGGGGTGGGGGGGGGGGGGGGGGGGGGGGGGGGCGCCTAGGATCCCCCCTTCATCGAAGTGCGCTACAGAACATGGGACACACCCCCTTGTGCGTTTCCAAGAGTTTCGTAATTTTGGGGACGCTAAGAAACGTTTCCCCAGAAGCCTCCGAGCCCTCGGGGCGCAGGGGGCGAGGGGGGTGTGTCCCCAACCCTGGGGGGTGAGTCCCCATGTAACACTGCTCTCAACCATACACATGGACCTTGAGTGCAGTGGTCCACTCAATTCAATCTCCTCACCTTGGTGTATGAGGTAATGTTCTTGTGCATTGAAAAATCCTAAAGGTAGATGATTTTTCATTTCACACATCAGACACTGAATTTATCTCCTCCATTACTTTATGTCTTCTTTTATGGATTTCTTTAGATGACAACCATCTACAAGTGATGCAACCAAATCACAAGATTTAACAAAAAAACATTATCTTACAGAACATTTATAAAAAATATAAATATCAAATATAATTTATACCATGAATTAAACAAACACTTTATGCATGGAACATATCACGACTTACCTCATGTATTTTCCAAGATCATATATAACTTGTTTGACATTGTTGTCGAAGTTGACCGGGAGAGATAGAGGTAGAACATACTGTAACAACATAAAAATTTGTTTCGTTATTTTTTTCAAAAAGTAGACAAAAAAATACCAACATGATATATGCATGAGAATAAAAAAAATAAAGCAATATATATATATATATATATATATATATATATATATACCATAATAATTACCTTGATGAAGACATGCCAATCATGTGTTTTCACCTCTGCAAAATCAGCTTTCTTCGTTATGATATTGTTCATGTTCGAACAAAATACGGTGGGAAATATTTTTTTCGTATGACTTGTTTTATTGAAATTGCTTTGATGCTCTGTTAACAACCATGGAAGTGAGTTTATATTAATTTGGTATCTGTTTCTATGTAATTGAAT
This sequence comes from Pseudotsuga menziesii, assembly GCA_001517045.1. Taxonomy (NCBI): domain Eukaryota; kingdom Viridiplantae; phylum Streptophyta; class Pinopsida; order Pinales; family Pinaceae; genus Pseudotsuga; species Pseudotsuga menziesii. The sequence goes on along the minus strand of LPNX011213240.1, from coordinate 110,979 downwards.
GCCATATTTCATTGCACAATTAGATTCCTTAATGTCATTGCAAATTTTTACAATTTTTTCTTTATCTCTCCTTAGATCCAATATTCTCCATAATGTTTCAGACACATTCTTTCTCATATGCATTATATCAAACAAATGAGCAATTTTTAGGTTCTCATAGTACGAAAACCTACTGAATTGTTTAGGATAACTTTTCATTCCTCGTGGAAGCCCATTAATGCATTCATGATCAGAACGGTCATCATGAATCACGATTTATAAATATTTTACAAAAATCAATGCCAATTACAGTAAACAACACACAATAAAAAATAATTAAAAACATTTCATATATGATGATAGATATAAGGAAATTTGATCTGTGTGTACCTTGACGATTTCTATTATATTGTAACTTCCATAGGTTAGGTTTCATTCTCTGTGGTTTTAATGTAGTCTCTTGCTTTCCATTGAATAGGTGTTTATCGGTAGCTCGATACCTATGATTCTTAGAGAGGAAGTACATATAATCATCAAACACATCCTTTCGTAAACTTTTTGATCGATGATATTTGATATTAGGACCACAAACTGGACATGCATATTCAACCCTTTGTTTGAATACCTACATAAAGAGACGATGAATTAACAATATTGTCAATTATAATTATATAAAATGAATGGATTATTTGAAAAAGCGTGCATGCATAATATATCAACTTCATAAAATTAAATATTATTAAAGTCGACGTTATAATTACATACCACAAAAATGGGTTAACCCCTAGGCATCATGTATTGTCCATATAAGCATTGCATGGAATTGAGATTTCCTTTGGAATATTGTTCTATATACATCATACATGATGATGCCATTCCATAGCTTTAGAAGTTCGTTAATAAGAGGCTCGATGTATACATTCATATCTTTAACTTGGTACTTACTTGATTGATTTGGACATATAAAATATATAACTATTACAACCATTAAGATATATAAATAATACACAACAGTAAAAGACAAAAAATACATGACATTATGAAACAAAACACGACAAGTGAGATTCCACTATATTAAAAAAAAATGGTGTAAACACCTACCTAGAATAATCATTGCCAACATTATGTGCTCCCTTTTTATTGAAAACCATGGAGGAATTTCATTGATGATAATAAAAAAATAGGCCACATTGAGTAAATAGATCTCTTATCCGCATATGGATTGACACCATATGCTACCGAAGAAAGTCTAACATTATGAGTTTCTTCTTTAAAGTGTGGCCATTTTTCCTCTATATATTTAAATGTTGAATCATCTGCAGGAATTCGAAGAATGTCGTATTGAATTCTATTATGTGCATGGTAATCCATAAATTGTGCTATATTTTTTCACTTAAATATTCATTGCAAACCTGGAATAATGGGAATATAACGAAGAACCTTGCAAGGAACCTTTTTTGTTTCTTGATCTATTCGATATCTACTCATATGACAATCTGGACCTTCGGTTTCAAATTCACGGTCTCTATAATATATGATATGATCATCGAGATATGCATCAATTTCTTCATACTGCAATCCAATTTATTTCATGATGATAGATAAATATCGATATGTACAAGGTAAAATATTTGGCTATCAAGCTACAACAAATTAAAGTAAAAAAATAGTTAATATAATATATAAATAATATTAATGAAACATGTTTCATTTGTATTAATTTTACTAATTATGAATTAACAATGAAATTATCAGAGGATCAACGATAACCTTTATCATGATCATATGTATGTGATGGAATATATTACATACCTTAACATCTATGTGACTGGTATGTTTGAAAGACCATTCATATCCTTCAAGTTCATTATCAACAATATATAAGAGAGAATATTTGTGTTGGAGCCTTCATAAAGGGGTTTGTATGCCTTCTCAAGAAGAGGTAAATCATCAACATCATCAAAGTCATCATTTTCATGGTCATCATCATCATCATCCATTCTAACATTAAATGTATCATGTCTCAATGTATTTGTACAAACATATTCAACTATGTCATCAGTATGATTATCTTCTTCAATATGATCATTAACTTGTTCTTCATTATTCATATCACCATGGTCCATCGGTGCTTGTTCTGAAAGAACATCCTCTGGGCTATATATTTTTCTAGGATGTATTTCCCTTATAATTACATGAAACCATATTTAATATATATTAGTTAATATAAGAAGTATTAAAATGATACATACATTTACAAAACCAATCTATATAAAGACATATATAATGAAAAACTTACAAATAGATGATAGTTATGCCCCCCCTCAGCATGTCCATATTCCCTACAATGTATTTCAGTTGTTGTGATCTTTATTCTTCTCCATTTAAATCTCCTGCATTAATTACATGGACAATAACATTTCCCATAACCCTTCATTTTCAGCCCATCCCACAATTTGGCAAGAAATTCACGATTTTGATCGTGTGGATTAGGAATATTGATATGTTTTGACATTTTATGATACCAAGCTTGAATCATATGATTATCAATCTTAAAAAATCAAGGTCCAAACTTCACTATTTCTAATCATAGTAACAATTGAAATAATTTTGTATTTTTGTATGTAAAACAGTTAGTGCGAAGATTATAACTTCCACAAACGGTCGCTTGTATAGCAAACATGTTGGAATACTCCTATTATATAGTTTCTAAAATTAAATTATTGTCGTATATCTGATGCAATTAGGCTATTGACCATTGTAATCTTGTCATTGGTAATCTGACGACAAAATGTGAATATATGTCGGATTACCAATGATCATTGAATATCTGAAGCAAACTAGAGAAAATTTAAAAATAAACTAAAAAAAATTGTAATGACCAAGGTGAAATCTGACGATAGGGTTAATTTCGTCGAACAACGTCAAATTTTGGGTTCAAATATTGATGTATAAGACTGCATGGATTGATGGAGACAATCAATTCGTATAGAGACGCTAAATTTATGGGTCATTTATGGAGAACCCTATGGAAGAATCTAGATACAAAGTTACAGTTTAGTTCTGCATATAATCTGTAGACTAAGCACAATGGAAGTCATGAATATAAGTTTAGGAATTTTGCTGAGATGCTTGACAATCGATCGACCCATGCAATGGGAAAATGTTCTATCATATGTGGATTTTGCATTTAAAAAATTAGTAAATTAGTCGACACAGATGAGTCCATTTTCAAATCATGCAAGGGAGAAGTCTGTATGGAGTAGTTGACTTGGATGAATTACCAACTGGAATGTAGAAGAGTGCATACGTTGAATTGTTTATTGAACATATGAAGGAAGTGCACGACCAAGTAAGGAAACATATTGATAAGATTAATGTATCATATAATTTGAGGGTCGACAAAAGAAGACGAATGCATTTTTTTGCAAAAGGTGATTTGGTATATACACCTAAGGAAAGAAATATTCCCAAGAGAATCATACAACATGATAAATTTGAAGAAAATTGGTCATTGAAATATCCTAAAAAACTTGTATGTCTCTTATGTATTGGTGTTTCCAAAAGATTTGAACATTTCATCGGCATTTAACATTGTCGACTTATAAAAGTATGAATAAAGGTCGACCAATGGGGAAGAATCGACCATTGACTAGCAAAATCAAGTACCGAGCCGACCAGAAGAATGAATTGCAGATGTATTAGAGGAATCTGATGTAGTTCGGATACAAAGTTTCAAGAGTAAAAAGTATTTAGTTTTATGGGAATACAATGGAGTTGAGGAATCGACCTAGATCTTAGAATTAAAATACAAACGAATAACCGAGTAGTCAGTTTCTTTTCAACTTAGGGATACTGATGCATAGGCATCATGAACCAAGTTAGATAGTTGATTTTAGGTGACAAGATTCATATAGACGAGAGTTCAATGACCTCTAGATAATGAGAGATCTAGAATTCAAGATCAAAAGAGTTGAATAGTTGATTGGGAGTGGACCATTCAGGGTGAAGACCAGTCATGGAGGCTACTAACTGAATAGTAATATATATAATAACTTAAGTATTTTCCAATGATGATGTAGATGACCAATATATTAGTTACATCACCAAGGAAGAGGGTAGTTGCAAAATTTAATGATCATTTATGAAAGTTGTTGAACCATGCCAGGTGGTGCAAACAGAGAAAGTAGTTCAAGGAGATTATCGAGGAAGGTGTGAATTGCCTAGAAATATCTAGGGGCTTCTAGAAGAAGATTTGAGTAGGCCATGGAGGATATAAATACATGAAAGAAAATAAAGAGGGGTCTAATGGCCCCTATGAAAGAAACCCACTGTGTATTACTAAATTTCTGAATGTCAACTCAACTATAACAGAGCATCAACTCTGATTGTAAAATTCCATGTAATTTAAGCATTTTGAATTGAATTTAAGCCATAATTCTTGGTAATTACATTTTTCTATGTGACTGTGTGTGGTTGTTCACTTCATTTAATTGTGTACTTTGATCTGACAACAAATTTCTCTAAGGTTGTTTCTATCACAAAGTTAGAATTAAATACTTTCATCATGGTAGTAGTTGATCGACTCACAAATTATTCCCATTTCTTCTCTTTCTCATCCTTTTAAAGCGAGTACAATAGCTACAACAATCATGAAAATAGTTCAAAAGAAACATGGAATTCCTAATATTATTGTAAGTGATAGAGATATAATTTTCACTATTTATTTTTGGAAGGAAATGTTTTCTTGTTTGGGAAATAAGTTGGCTCAAGGATCCTCTTACCATGCTCAATCTAATCGGAAAACTAATATTTTGAATAAATTCCTACAAGGGTAGCTTTGTTGATTTTCATTTGATAAACAAACAAAATGGTTCAAGTGGTTTCTCTTACCAAAACGGTGGTACAACACATGTTTCAACGCTTCATAAAAAATGTCACCATTTATGGAACTTTATGGTTAGTATCCTCCATCGATCACATCATCCTTGAAAGATAAATTTAATGTTGAAGAAATGGAGGATCACATAGAGAACCAATGGTAATTTCTCCAACTATTAAAAGATGACTTGTATATACCACAAAACAAGATAATACAACAAGTATATAAACTTCATAGTGAAATGAATTTGAAGTAGGGAATTGGGTATTTTTTATGCTACAACCATACAAACAATTGTCCCTGAAGTAGCAAAAGAAGGAAAATAAATTAGAACCCAACTACTATGGTCCTTATAAGGTGTTGAGGAATATTGGAAGTATGTATTATAGTTGTAGTTTCCTCGGTATTCACCTATACATCCATTCCTCTATGTTTATTTTTGAAAAAAAAAAGTATTTGGTGACAAGATACTGATCTAGACTAATTTACCATAGATTGAAGAACAAGGTAAATTAATACTAGAACCTAAAAAATTCCTTGACATGAGAATTAAGCAATTGAAAAATTAATCAATTACTAAGTTCCTCATCAAGAGGGAGAAGTTTCCAATAGAAGTGGCGGCATGGGAAGATGAGGTATTCATGCATAAACATCCAAAGTTAATCAAGTGTTAAGGACAACACTTTTTTAAAGGAGAAGGGCATGGTAAGTCACATATATTGTGACATAAATTTTTTGTTGATGTATCTACGAATGAGTTCCCTCTTCTTTAACAATTTCCAAAACTATTAGAAATTAAACTAAAGGACTCAAAATCGTGTACTATTTTTTTCTTTAAAACTCATTTCCTTGGTATTTGCTCAAATCATGCGAGGGTTTCACATGATAAAGTTCATATCACCTATAAAAGAGGAGGTGAAAATATTAATTGTATTGCAATGGTTCAGAGGCATAGGTAATTTAGAATTATAGTAGTGTGGGCCAAGTTTGGTTCCTTGGGAGAGATTTAGGGTGATATTTGAGATGGCATGAAACAAATTAGATTAGGTAAAATTTTATCCTTCCACGCCAAAATTATTTTAGGGAAAATGCATAGTGCAAATATTCCAATTTTAAGAACATCAATTGAAGGATTACATTAAATGTAACATACTTCTCTTACCCACTAAATACAAGGATTTAAAATTTTATTTTAATTATCTTTCTATCATACTAAACATTGGTTGACAACATGATGATACTTGGAAAATATTGGCATTATTATAATTTTGTGTAACAATGCTAAGTGACTAGCACTTAGATAAGTATTACTTTCTTTCTAGTATAAAGATTATCTATGATTAAAATGATGTGAAATGTTGTGTTCGCTGTTGAGTTTATTGTAGCTCATGGAATAATTCATTTTATTTATGATTATTAATAAATATTATCTATGATTAGAATGATGTGAAATGTTGTGTTCACTGTTGAGTTTATTGTAGCTCATGGAAGCATTCATTTTATTTATGATTATTAATTGTAAACATTTAACTAGATTAGCCATGTGCAAAGGATTCCAATGATTCCAAACATAACTATTATTTGAAATATTTTGAAAAAGACTAAGGTAACTTACTACTTTGTTAAAACCACAAGGGAAAGTATATTTTAAAGGCTAGGCATATATGTATATATAGCTATTTTCATGTATACTAGGGATAATATATATATATATATATATATATATATATATATATATATACACACACACACACACACACACACACTTTGTTATCAAATGTATAATATAATGAATCAACAAGCAATCAAATGCATCGTAATAATTTTGTTTAAAAATTCCATGTTAAGTTATGGATCGATGGTGTAAGGTTTATAGATATTAGGGAACCCCATACATCAATTTATTAACAAAATATAACTTGTGAAAAAACTAGGTTAAATTTTGTGTCCCCTCGCACTTGGATGGGTGTATGTATGCCAATTTGTATGGATTGTTTATTTCTTGTCTTGACAGGAATCTTGTTAAATTATTGAACCATTGATCTACAGGAAAATGAGAGAAATTGAGAGGTGAATTGTGCAGTGGAATAGTAAGAACAATGTACACTGAACAAGACAAATTTGAGACAAATCTGATAAGAATTGATCAGTAAATTACAACATTAATATTCATTGATCCAACAGTAATACAATAGTGTTACAATAAGGAGATTTCAAATCATGTCGATAAGATTTGAATCTGCTAACTGGATAGCTACCTAGGAGTGTCTAAATCACTGCATGGGAGCCACCAATATAACTCCTGATGTCTAAATAAGTTCGACAATCAGTTAAACTGATGAGGTAGGTGGAAAAAGGTGCCACTTCCCCATGCAACCATGTAAAAATAGCTAGACTAATTGATAGTGATATAACTAAATGTAACTAGAGACTAACTCCGCATAACTGCTTAGCTACCAAAACCAACTGATGGAGGATACTGGTGGCACTCGGAGTGGGATCCTAAAATGTAGGGATTGGTCTTAGAGGCACATTAACTCACGCATACACATGCAGTAGGTGGAAGTTAACATTTATATGTGTTCCCCACATTCTAGTATAGTAATAATGTCTCCCTAAGTTAGACAATATTATCAAATAGACTATATATGGACAAGGGAGGATTATAAAATCCTAACACCCCCCCTTAATCCTAACTTGGACAACTTGGTCCCTGGAAACTAGGCCAAAAGTCACCCATACAATCTAAGAGAAATAAAAATTTCTTAATAAACTAAGGGAAATGGTGAAAACCTAATGAGAACACCCCCCCCTCAAAATAAATAGGAATCGGGAAAACAAGCTACACTAAAGAGAATATTTTCCTCTTTGGGTAAAAACTTATAAAAAAAACTGTTGCAATTTGAAGCACTATGCAGTAGCAAATGCAATATCTTGGTTATTTTGTGCAGCAAGATACTGAAACTGTGCATGTGGACCTCTCCAAAATAAATGATTATTTCTGGAGGAATTTTCCTCTTTGGAAGAAGAAGAATATGCTCAACTGAATCAAGAACATAGACAGCTGCAAGATGAAAACTTAACCCATGTAGAGCAATTGAGATCAACTGATGAGAGAGAAAAATTGGTTTATAATTAGAACCATGTGTGGAAAACCTAAGAAAATGATATATTTCAGACTTGAACATCAAACCATGTGAGGTAAAATCAGCTCCAAGTGTTAGGAGCAAGTATCCAGGTGAATGCAGAATGTCTCCATCTTTACTAGTTCTATGAGGAGATGAGCATGTGATCAAGTAAGAAGGTAGAGAAAGCCTCGGACTATGGAGAGAGAATGATTGAGCTCCATAATCTGATATAGCATAAAAATAATCAATTATTCACAAAATATAATATCAGCAAACTCATGAGAGAAAACTGACATCAAATCCCCAGCAACAATTTTGAAAGAGACTTGAAGTACTTGATTTTTCACAAAAAAAATTGATGAGAACAACCACAAGCATTACTAGAGGCTCTTGAAACTTAAAATTCATACCAAATAAGGTCATATCATATCCAAGACTGCAGAAAAAATCCAAGTGACCCACCGATATGGTAGATACACAATTTTCTCCTTCTTCAACAAAACTTTGAGTATTGGTGCATGCAATCATGTAGGAATTTTATAGAAGCTCTAGATCAAAGAGAGTGAATGGGTCACTTCTAAAATATTATATTTATTCCAAAATATCCAAATTATTAATTTTCTACACACCAACAACAACATTAGAGAGAGAGAAATCAAATTCCTCTTCATTTTCTGAAGCAATCACTGGCAAACTTTGCACAGAATTTAAAATAGAAGAATACCTAGAGAATGCTTGCATAGAATGGAAGGAGAGTTTTTCTTCAATAACATAGATTCAAATGTCTTCTTCTGGATCAGCTATATTGTTAATATTTCATATGCTAGACTAGATATCATTAGTGTTGAATTCAATTTCACAGTAGTAGCATATGCTGAATCACTGAAAGAAACACAGTCACAAGATATACACAATATTTTTCTTGGGAAACCCTCAAGGGGAAGAAAAACCAAAAAAAATTCCTATGTATAAGATGTATAAGATCAAACCCCAAAAAAAGGTATTCTCCTCCTTGTTGATCTCTCTCTCTCTCTCTCTCTCTCCTATGCGCTACTCAAGTGAGTGAGTCTGTGTCGAAATAACAATCACAGATCTCCTATTTTTACACATTGAGACAACTGAATTTTACCCAAAAAATTCGGCCCCACTAAACTGTATGGGCCGAATTCACCTAAGAAGACTCAAAACAATATTTTATATTATTCATTAGGGTACTAATGACCCGAATTACAATGGATGCTTTACAACATGACTTTATGATGACCAATTACAATAATAACACCTCAACAGAGAAATAATAACATATCCCTTGGGTTACATCAGTAAAATACATTTAGATATCCTTTGAAGTTATGATATTTCAACACTACCCCTTAACAAGAAGTTTATTGTACTGACAACATCATCATAGACTATAGGATAATAGAGAGACAATATCACCAGCAGTAGCAAGGTACTACATCTATATGTCATAGGAAGTTTTTACAATCAGTAACTGGAACAATTACTCTTCAATGTCTTCATCTTCTACATCACACGATCACTTGATCCTTTTGCAGCAACACTTCAACCTTTCGATCCTTCGTAGAAGCACTTTGATGTTCTTGATCCTTTGTAGTAGTAATTCGGTATTCGATCCTTTTCAACACTTTTGAACTTCTTGATACTTCATATCAGCACTTTGATCTTCGATCCTTTGTAGCAATAATCTGATATTGTTGATCCTTCGTAGTAGAAACACTTTGATCATTTCGATCCTTTGCAGAGCACTTCGATCTTCTTGATCCTTTACATCTACACTTTGATCTTCTTGATCCTTTGTCACCATGCTACCTTTAGTACACATAATCTCTTTGTGGGATGATCAATCCCTATCACTTTAGGATATAGATTCAAGAATGATGCAATCCTCCATCATCCTGATCCATAATATCGATTAGCTGAATTATCTATAGCTGAATGCAGAACTTGACCGCACCTAGATGCAGGCCCTGTCATCCATGAGGACTCATCGTAGACCATCTATACCATTAAGGTTAGGGCCACTCTTGAGTGTTATACTATAGTATTTGCACTCACTTGTGGGCATACTTTTCCATTCAAGATTATTGTCTGCAGCAGATCTCGACCGCATACAAAATGTTGGCCCTCATCGTAGAACATCCTTACCACTGAGGTTAGGGCCACTCCCAAGTGAGTGTTATACTATGGTGTCCATGAAGACTCATCATAGAGTATCCATACCACTGAGGTTAGGACAAATACCAAGAAATTGTTATTTTATGGTATCTACATATGAAAATAGGCATACTCTCCATACATGAGTATTGTCTGCAAAGCAGATCTCGACTACATACAAAATGTCATCCCTATGGTCCGTGAGGACTCATTGTAGAGCATACTTACCACTAAGGTGATGACCACTCCTGAGCGAGTTTGATTATATGGTATCCACAAATGAATGTGGGTACTCTCCATGTGATAGTAACATTTGCAGGGCCATCCTTAGTAAGGACCACTCTCATGAATAGAGTGTTATACTGCCATTCTCAAGAGAGGCTACTATCGTCCACAAGTAAATGTCGAAACTCATCATCATCACTGTCATCCCATCATCTATTTCAGTATTATCATCACTTCCCCTTTCCTACAAGGATCTATATTATCAACCTACTCCCCGTTTATCCGAGGAGGGTTCATGTCTTTGACCTAATCTTCCTTTCCGAGGAGAGTCCATATCTTTGACTTATTCCTCCTTTCCGAAGAAGGTCCATATCTTCATCATTTGTAGTACCATCGTTGTTCCTCCTTACGGGGAAATTATTTTTGTACTACACCAAGTTTGTCACGGAAATATTCAAACTTTAGTAGAGATAGAGGCATGGTCAGTACATTGGCAACTTGCTCATCGGTACTCACATACTGGATCTTGATAGCTCCCTTTTGTACCATATCCCTTATATAAAAATAACAGATTTCTATGTTCTTTGACTTATCATGGAACACCAAATTCTCTATCATATTTATGTAACTCCGGTTGTCACAAAGAATCAATGTAGTGTCCAAATCTATGTCAAATAATCCTGACATAAGTTTCCAAAGCCATATCGCTTCACAACTAATGGAGCAAGCTGCAATGTAATCTACTTCATTTGTACTGAAAGAAACACTAGACTGTTTCTTACTAAACCATGAGATCATGGAAGTTCAGAGACAATAACATCCACTTGAGGTGTTATTCATGTCTGTGGCACTTCTTGACCAATCTGAATCTGTATATCCATATAATTTGTATTCATGATCTCTTCCATAGTAAATTCCCAAGCCTATTGTACCTTTTAGGTACCTCATCACATGCTTTGTAGCTATCAGGTGAACCCATCTAGGTTTAACTATATATTGACTTAAGGTGTTCATAGAAAAGCATATATCTGGCCTTGTATTCATCAGATATATCAAAGATCCAATGATCTGTCTATACTGAGCCATGTCCACTAACTCCGATGACTCGTCAGATAACAACTTTAGGTTGGTGTCCATGGGTGTGGCCATGGATTTCCAATCCAACATATCAAATATTTTCAATATTTATACTGCATACTTTCCCTAATTCAAAAATATTCCTTTTGGGCTCTGCCACACTTCCAACCCGAGGAAATAATGAATCAATCCAATATCTTTCATCTTGAATTCTTCATCTAGCTTCTTCCTGGAATATGTCATATGTTTCTCATTTCTATTCAGAAATAGATCATCCACATATAGTAATAGTATGTCAGATTCATTATCCATATCCTTCAAGTAAAGGTTAGGATCAACTTTACTCTTGGTAAAGCCCAAGCTTTTCAAGAACCTATATATTCTACCATACCAAGATCTAGGAGCTTGCTTCAGTCCATACAGAGCAATTTTCAACTTGCATACATGAGCCACTCTGTCTTCGAATTCAAATCCTTGTGTTTGTTCGATGTAAACCTCTTCCTCAATCACATCGTTAAGGAAGACCATATTTACATCTATCTGGTGTAAATCCCACTTCATCATGGAAGCAAGTACCATGATGGTTTTGATGGAAGTGTACCTTGTTACTGGAGCAAATATATCTTCATAATCGATCCCCTCTTTTCGAGAGAATCCTCTAGCCACAAATATTTCTTTGTACTTTTCAATACTTCCATCAACAACATGTTTTATCTTGTAGATACATTTCGAAGTTACCACACTTTTGTTTTCTCGTTTGGGTACTATATCCCAAACATCATTCTTCATTATCGACTAGTATTCTGTTGTCATTGATTCAACCCATTCTTTCTTTTGTGCAGCTTCCTCATAGCTGGTGGTTTCTTAATCTACAATATCATACATCAAAGCTACATTAATAGAGTATGGATTTTTTATTCTGCTTGTTCGTATGGATCCTTCTGGAGATCCATATCTCTCTTCTTCATGTATGATTTCTCTTTCCCAAGCAGGTTTTCTCTTTCGAGAGATATCCATAGTAGGGGGTTCTTGAGGTTTTAGAATATCATGGTCTTTAGATTATACTATTTCAGGAGAGGGTTCAACTTCTACCATTCTGGGAGGCACGTCTTCTTCATGCACTTCTTCAATCTGACACCTTCTGTATTTATTAAGAGTTGTCTCTTCATCAAATGTTACATCCATACTAATATCGATATGATGGAATCCTGAAATGTATATCTTGAAGGCTTTGGATACTTCACAATATCCAACAATTATTTCCTTCTTTCCAGAAGGAGCCAACTTGGTTCTCTTTTATTTCGAAATATGTACATATCCAGGGGAAACCAAATATCTTGAGATGGCTCACTTCAGGTTTCTTTCCTTTATACATCTCTTTAGGAGTCTTGAATCCAAGAAAATTATGAGATAATATATTTTGCACATATACAATTGTTCTTACTGCTTCGTCCCATAGGTGCATGGGGAGTTCTTGGTCATGAATCATGGTCTTCATTTCTTCCATAATAGTTTTTTTCTTTCTTTCCACAACACCATTATGTTGGGGATTATAGGGATTGGTTAGTTCCCTCTTGATTCCTGCCTCCTTACAGAATGCTTCAAATTCCTTTGAAGTGTTTTCTCCACCATTATCTTATCTCAATGTCTTGATTCTTCTTTCTGAGTGGTTCTCCATCAAAACTTTGAATTCCTTGAATTTATCGAACACTTCACTCTTGTTATTCAAGAAGTATATCCAGGTATTTATTGAGTAGTCATCAATAAATGTGACAAATTACTCATATCCACTTAATGATATAGAGGGTATATGACCACATACATCAGAATGAATTAATTCCAACGTACCTTTAATATTTGTTTCACTTTTTGGAAAGGGATTCTTGACATTCTTTCCTCTTTCACATCCTTTGCAAGTTCCCTCATGATCGATCTTCAGATACGGTAGCCCTATTACCACCTTGCTCACATAGGGAAGTTCTTTGTAGTTGATTTGAGCAATACTCCTATGCCACAGGTCACTTGAGTTGGTAGTCTCATGGAAAAGGGTTGTATCTGGATGTGCTTTGAGTTTGTATAGTCCTCCTTCTTCTTCTCCAATGACCACAACATCTTTAAGTGTCTTTCCTTTTTACCACACAAGTACTTATCCATATATAAAAGCAACTCTATATCCTTTCTTATCTAGATAATAGATGAAAAGTAAGTTCTTTTTCAAACCTGGTACATATATTACTTCCTTCATCTTCATGGAAGTCCCAGATTCAAGCTTGTATCTTGATTCACCAATACCTTTGATGGGATATTGATATTCATCTCCCAAATATACCTTTTGAGGAGAGTTCTTTTCTTCAAGTCTTCACAGAGTTTGTGTATTCCCCGTCGTGTGATTTTAAGCACCACTATCAATAAGCCATGTATCTTATCCAAGTGTTACATAACAAGAAAGTGCAAAGAATAATACATATTCTTATACATCTTCACTTCTAGTTAGTCTCTTTTGAGGTCCTTATTCTTATTCATCCTCATCTTCAACTAGATGAGCATGATGTCTCTTGTTGTTGTTCTTCTTCTTTGGTGATGGACACTCTCTGGAAAGGTGTCATATCTTATGGAAATTTTAGCATTGATACTTTGAGTAATCCTTCTTCTTCTTTTGAAACTTATTCCTTGAAGGTTTATGATTACTCTTCCTGAATTTTGATTGTTTTATTCCTTTAGTATGGATATCTTGATCTTGATCATCTTCTCTGAGTAGAGATTCTCTATTAGATACTATAGCCTCTTCTTGTATGCAATCTTCCCATACTATGTCAAACTTCATACTTTATTTTCTGGCACACAGAGTCTATATGAATGAGTCCCAAGGTCTAGTGATACCATTTAGAGCAGTCATAACTAGTTCATCCTCATCAAGGGTGTCTCCAACAGCACTTGGTTATTCTCTGAACTAGGAGACCCTTGTGAAGTAATATTGAATTGATTGTCCTTTGCTCATATTGGTGCCCTTTAGTTGAGCTCTTAGATTCATCTTTCTGTTGATGTTCCTCCCCTCATACATTATAGAAAGTGCATCATGCATTTTCTTAGGTGTCTTCTTAGATGACACTTGAGGGATCAAGTGATCTTTGATAGAATCAACAATGATCCTCATTCCCTTGATTAGGTCTTGTTCATTCTTCTCCTTAACTTCATCTTCTTTCGGTTCTACAATTTCATCCTTAATGTACTTCTCAATTCAATTCTCTTTCAAAATGAGACCAATCCTATACTTCCAATATAGGAATTTTTCTATGCCTTCTAGCTTGTCCTCAAGCTTACTTAGTGCTTGGGGCCATCCTATTGAGTAGGTCACTAAAAAATTGAATTTATCAAAATGGAAAGCTGACCTTACCAATATATGTGCTTGACTGAGGATATTTGGTTGGTTCAACTGACTTTTGGAGATCCCAAATATTCACCCTTCAAATCCTACTTGCAAGTTTGTAGCTCTGCAAAATTTCTAGTTCTAGTTTTCTACATTTTTCTAGTTCAAGGCCAAACTAGGGTTTGCATTTCCTAGAGATTCAACCACCCAAAAAATTCGATCTTGGGCTCAATAGATGCGCTCTAGGGAGGCACAAATTTCTATGCAAGAAGATCTTCTAAACTCCAAATTTTGCAGAAAACCTAATTTCTTCTGGAGAGGGAGGGCAGAGAGTTTCACCTTGTGAAAGTTGTCCTATTCAAGAGAGCTATGATACCATGTTAAAATTTCATATGCTAGACTAGATATCATTAGTGTTCAATTCAATTTCACAACAGTAGCATATCCAGAATCACTGAAAGAAACACAATCACAAGATAGATAGAGTATTTATCTTGGGAAACCTTCAAGGGGAAGAAAACCTAGCAAAACTTCCTCTGTATAAGATGTACAAGATAAAACCCCAAGAACACGTATTCTCCTCCTTGTTGATCTTCCTCTTTCTCTCTCCTATGTGCTAATCAAGTGAGTGAGTCTCTTTCCAAATAAGTATCACAAATCTCCTATTTATACACATTGAGCCAACTAAATTTTACCCTAAACAAGTCGGCCCCACTAAACTGTTTGGGTCGAATTCACCTAGGAAGACTCAAAATATTATTTGATATTATTAATTAGGGTACTAATGACCCAACTTATAATGGAGGATTTACCTCATGACTCTATGCTGACCAATTACAATAATAACACCCTGACATAGGAATAATAGCATCTCCCTTGGGTTACATCAGTAAAATACATTTAGAGTATCCTTTGAAGTTACAATATTTCAACATATATGAGAAGATGAGATATCAAAGATCTTATAAAATTCTAGATCAACATGAGAAGGATTCACTCCAAGTATACTTTATTCAATTCAAATTGACTTTGTTGAATATTCTGCTTCTTCTTCATCTTGAACAACTTGCTTTGGTGAGCCAGTATGATTCATATGATATACAGACAAAACATTTGCTACAAGAGAGGGCACAAAGAATACATTCTTGAACTCATCATGCTGGATTTTAATAGAACCTCTCCAGCAGCTAGGATTTGGGAGTCATCTCCCATATGAGTGCTAGGTCCTCCTAATAGAGTGGGAGTGGTGAAGGATTCCCTGCAGGAAACCATGTGGTTGGATGCTCCAAAATATATCAAGTAATCCTTCAACGATCATATTCTTTAGTCTTCTCTCCATCATCATACATCTCTACACATTGTGGAAGGGAAATATTGTTATATTCAAGAAGTGTTGTCAACTGGTCGATGGTCTTCTTCACACACTAGCTTTCTGGATGAAAGCCTCTCATACAGTATGGACACTTAGTCTTCTCTTTCCTGGAACCCGAGGCTCCATCGTAAGATCTCATATTCTCCTTTGGCTTCGAACCAGTGGCTTTAGTCTCCTCCCCTTTGTGCTTCCGTCTTTCCTGCGCATTGTTTGAGTTAGTCACTAAGAATGCTTGATTCTTGGAGGTCTGAATCACTCCCATTTGAACCAATTTATCTTGATCTTGTAGTAAGGGCTCAACAAAAGAAGCTAGATAAGGCATCTTCCAATTAGGAATGAAATCTATTCTAGAATGGAATGTATAGATAAAGATAGACTAATCTAAGACAAGCTTTCTTAGTACTAATAGAACCAGTTATCTTTCCTCTCTATTCTGCATTGTTTACATTACAGTGCTAGTGACTTGAAATTTGTGAAAAAAATGTTGAATAGTTTCAAAAATTTTGGGCTGCAGTGCAATGAGATCATTCTCCAACTAGAAGCTCATCTTGTTTTCCAAAATAAATATTCAAGCTTCTCCCAAGCTTCCTTCGAAGTGCTTATTCCCTCAAGGTGGAACAAAAGATCCTGCGAGATATGAGTGCACAAGAAGCCGAAAGATTCATCCAATCGTTTCAAAAACTTGTTCTTCTCAGCAGGGTGATGGGATTTGTCTCTCTTCCCATTGTCATC
The DNA here is from genome assembly GCA_001517045.1 of Pseudotsuga menziesii. Classification (NCBI taxonomy): domain Eukaryota; kingdom Viridiplantae; phylum Streptophyta; class Pinopsida; order Pinales; family Pinaceae; genus Pseudotsuga; species Pseudotsuga menziesii. The sequence goes on along the minus strand of LPNX011213240.1, from coordinate 94,039 downwards.
CTAAATAGGCCAAGCTTGCACAAGGAGACCTGTATATTTTCCCTCCATTGAACATAGTTTAAGGGTGCAACGATTTTGGGTAAAAGAGATGAAGAATCTATCAATATGTATGTTGATTATTCAATTACTCAACAAGCTACGTAGGTACCTGCAAGTAAAACTACAAAAACAAAAATCAATTCACAAACATGTTAGTTTCAAGCCTTCCACCTCGACATGTACACTTTCTCAGGGTCTGTCACACCTGCAGAGACTTCCTTGGACGAATCCAAAGTTAGCAAGGAAAAAATTGTAGGATTTATGTGGAAGCCTAGTTGCTTCTGTTGTACAATGGATATCGGACATACTTTATGGTAGCCTAAACAATGCTCTAATACCATGTTAAATTATTGAACCATTTATCTAAAATAAAATGAGAGCAATTGAGAGGTGAATTGTGTTGTGGAATAGTAAGAACAATCATACACTGAACAAGAAAAATTTGATAAGAATTGATCAGTAAATTACAACATTAATCTTCATTGATCCAGCATTAATACAACAATGTTACAATAAGGAGAATTTGAATCATGTGGATAATATTTTAATCTACCAACTGAATAGCTAACTAGAAGTGTCTAAATCATTGCATGGGAGCCACTAGTCTAACTCCTTATGTCTAAATCAATCTGACAATCAGTTAAAATAGTTAAACCAGTTAAACTAATGAGGTAGGTTGAAAAAGGAACCACTTACCCATGCATCCATGCCAAACTAGCACTAGACTAAATGAGAGTGATCTAACTGAATGTAACTACAGACTAACTCGGCATAACTGCTTACCTACCACAACCAACAGATGGAGGTTGCTGGTGGCACTCTGAGTGGGCTCCTAAAATGTAGGGATTGGTCTCAGGGGCACATTAACTCATGCATGAACATGCAATAAGTGGTATTTAACCTCTATATGTGTTCCCAACACTCTAGTGGTTGGTACTGGTGGCACCAATGGCACCAGTGGCACGGATGGCATCAGTGTCACCATGGCACCAATGGCACCAGTGGCATCAATATCATGGTAGAACCAAACTCAAGAAAATGACTCCTAATTTAGGAATGATGATCTATTAGATTATATATGGATAAGGGAGGATTATATAATCTTGACAAATCTAACCCATGCATGAGGTTCAATTCCATCTAACTATCTAGACATATTGAGGAATTTTTTCATAGTTTAATACCAATTTCTATTTTCACTTTCTTCATTGGTCTATTAATCTTAAACACTCAAGAATGGGGTTTTTAGTCTTTTATGAACAAAGATTTTAGTGTTATGGTCTTGTATTGGTGAAAATATAGGATTCCATGATAGGAATGCATAACATTACCTGTATTTACAATATTGGGTAGAAAATCATATCTTTGTGTTCTTGTTAAGAAGAGTTTATTTCTGGGTTAAAGTAGTTATTTCCGTAACTAGGTTTCATTGTTTGCAAGACTATTCAGTAGACCCATGTTAATTTTTTGAGTTATACTTCACATCAAATCAATCTTGAACATATAATTTGGTGGTTTTATTGATGACTAATTAAGGGTTTAATACCATCTTCTAGGATTTCACCAAGTTCAAGACAAATAATAGTGATGACTTCTAGTCACTGTGAATTTAATTATCAAGAGTGTAATTTCCTTCGACCGGTTAAAGATCCAATGGTTCGGCATCTTTGTTTTATTTCAAAATATTATCTCACATAGGTAATTGTTGGTACTTATTTAAATAAATACTTTTAAACTTTTATTCTCTACTATATAGATTGTTTTATTATGGGTTTGGGAATGTTTCTAATTGTGATTACATTGTATTTACGATATTTTATAACAATTTGTCTGGTGATCTATGTCATGCATAAAACTAAACCTTTCATTATATACTATGTTCTTCACAGTCTTGACAGGTAGTGAACTTCATTTTTCCTTGTATATAAGAGACTCATTACTCCATGTTTGGTATTGGAATTTTTTTATGCGCTAGGAATATGAGTGTGAGGTAATTTGACTCCCAAGTTTCTACATCCTTGGAATGGTTTCCATTTCACCGGTTGTCAAAGGATTTTAGGGTATTTACCCCATGCCACATTTATTATCTTGTTTATTATCAAATTGTAAGGATATACTTGGGAGTGTTCCTACTCTATTCCAAATGTAATGATATTATACATAGAGATATGTCGACCTATTTTGAAATTATTCTATGGCTTACTTTTAAATGTAGAGACTTTAAAATAATGTAAAATAATTGTTATGAGACTTTATTTACAAAATGTTGAAATAATGTAACTGCGGAAGATATTATATTGTAGTTATTATTATATTATTGTTGTCCCTCCCTTTCGGATATGTTGTTTCTTTGACTACGTGTGTCATTGATGTAATTATTCATGTAAGATATTGAGGTAAAATGTCCATTGTAATTCGGTTCAATAGTACTCAAAAAAGAATTATTAAAACATATTTTTTTGTCTCTTAAGATAATTTGGCCATGTTCGGAAGGTGAAGTTGGCCTTGTTGGGTTATTACACTTCCTATATGATTTGTATAAATATATGAGGCACCTTCTCATTTGGACACACTCAAAATTCAAGCAGGTTCACTAGATAAAGAAAGAGGACTCCATTTGGAGGAGAAGAAACAATCTATATTATTCTTTTGATCTTACACTATACTTGGTTGGATTCTATATTGAGGAAGTTTTGTTGGGTTTTCTTCCCCATGAGGGTTTCCTAATATAAATATTTGTTTCTTATATGTCTTTTTGTGCTTGTTGTTATTTTAGTGATCTTCATCTTACTGTGCATAAAACTTTTAAAAATATAACATGGTATCAAAGCTAACTAAAAGGAAGACAGTGTGCAACCGTTTTTCTCGTATTACAAGAAGCTAGGGTTTCCTATTCTGGGAAACTCCATCGTCAAATTAGTTGAAAAATAAATATAGTTCAACTTGCTCTAGGAGGGCGCATCTTTATGTGGTGGCTGAATTCAATTCTGAATATTTTCAATTTTTTACTTGCCACTACTTCTAGGAGGAACTAAGGTATCATATTTTTTAGGGTTCCATTCAAAAATTTAGGAAAATAAAGATACATTCGATTTCTCTTTGAGGAGTCTCATATTCCCCCCCATTCATCCCTAAAGTGATCACAGCTGAAAAATTACAGGTTTACCATCAAAACCTACGTCATCCTAAAGGAGGTTCTCGAAGCAGCCCTCAAATTGGTAAGTACAAATTCTTATATTTCCATTTGAGATTCTCATTATTTCAAAGTGACAAACATAACCAAGCTTAATGAAAATATTAAAGGAGAAGAAAAATTCAGAGTATGGAAGTGTGGAATCATGCTCATCCTTAAAGAGAATGATTTAAAAGGATGCATCAAAGAGGAGGTTAAGGAGACAAAGGGATATGAATCAAATACCAAGAACAAGAAGGACATGATCAAATACAAAAAGATCATCATTACATCTAATTCTCATCAACACCATGTTATGAGATAGGTATCTCATTGTTCTCCTAAAATTCCCAAAATACTGAAGTTGAAAAATGAGAGTGAAAGAGTAAATTCCTTACCCTGAGTTGCCATTTTACTTTCCCTTTGACCAAATAGCGGTGCCACCACCTTCTTCCCATTTACAAGAGGTAGTTCTCCCCTAGCACCTCATGTATTCCTAATAAAAGGTTTGGTGCTCAACTTATGAAGGAAAAAAAGAGAGGTTTCGAGAGGCTTCTCAAAGATGGCCTTCGTGGATCCTCATCCCTATGAATCAGGGCAGGTGGAACTCAAGATCCCATATACTAGGGATTATCCCTCTACCTCTCCCATGAAATCCTCAACCTACTCTACCCTTTAAATCCTTTATATAATATCTCACCCATCATGGAAAAAGGGAGGAAGAATGTGTGATAGTATTTAAATTCTAGCCAAATTCCCTCAGACTCTTGAGTGATTAGGAGGCAAGTTTAAAGCTATGAGGCAACACCCCATTGACAATATTTCTCAACACCAAGGTATCAGTTGTGTACTCTCCTTATTTATTCTTTTAATGCAAATATAGATTATTTCCCATAAACATTGTATATCTTGTTCTTATGCTTTGTTTATCGTTTAACTCCTTGGTCTTTTACATAGGATTATAAATTATCTTATCTCTCTCACTTGGATTGTTTCTGTTTTGTTTATTTCAGGATCTCCGCATAGCTCATGCACATCAAGGTTCATACCTTTACATCCTGTAAAAAGGTAAGGAGAGAAATCAATTAAAGTAGTTTAGTTAATCCTAGGGAAAGATTATTTATTCTGTAAGGTGTTTTGTTCTAGTTTTGAATCATTCAAGCTAGGGAAACAACCTTTGTTAGCATTGGCTGAGTATTTCCATATAACAAAAGTGGTGACCATACTAGGGAGAGGTCAAGTTCTTGGTATTATAGTAATATTTTCCTCAATTTGTAATTTCAATTCATAGATTATATCTACTTGTTAATCATTTCATAACCTGCAAGATAAAATAAAATAAAGTGTTAGTCTAAGTTAAAATATTTAGCAAGGTGTGATAGGTTAGAGACGTGTTCCGATGTCTTTAAATGTAGGAGTTAGTGTTTATTGTCTGCAGTACATCCTAGGGATTTTTCGGTTCTTCCACGTACTTGTTGTTATATCGAACGACCTTTCACATACCCTTGAGGTATATAGAAAGGTACTTCACATAATCAATGGTATATAGGAAGTCCCTTTTCATACGATAGTGCATTAGATAACCCTACTACGGATTTGAGCTCCCACATACCTTGAGTATATCAGGAGACACTTTTAAGGATCCTAGGACCATCTGAGAAAATCCCTTTGGTCGTTTTATCTTTGCAATACACCAAGAATAACACTCGGGGATATTACTACACACGTACCATCTAGGTAGTCTAGTATTCAGTTAAGGGTATCATCCCAATTCTCCTTGTCACATTCTATTGTTGGACCTTGTGGTATATAGCGAGTTGTGATGGTTTGACAATCCCAATGAGGATCCTAGTTCTTTATCCACTCCTTTCATAGGTTTCATGTTGCTTTAGATTGAGTAGCTCTTTCTTCCTGTACAATTAAAATTTTTAGAAAGAGAGATATCTTTGTTATATAGCTATGGATATTCCTTCTGGTACTACCAATCGAGAGGCCCCTCCTCAAGAGGAACCTTTTGTTTTTTCTTCATTTGGAAAGGTTGTTCCTCCTATCATGGCTTCCTTGAGTATTCCTGGATTAATTATAGGATTACCTATATGGTTATTCTCTATCCCGGTGATTCCAATCCCACCTTGTGTCTCATATGTTAATTCTCCTTCACGAGAACACCAAACTCTTGTGAATTTTCCACATTCTTTGTAAGTCATGTCTTCTCCCCTTTATGCCTCTTCACCTATTGAAAATTGCAGTACTAGTAATCAAGTGAATAAGAAGAAGAATAAAAGGGATATTAAAAAAAATAAAGGAAGACCCCTAACTGAGTCCCAACCAACTACTCTTTCTAGTGAGTGTTGAAATAACTTCCAAAACTACTTGTAATCCAAAATTCCCTTGTGGGATTTGCAAGCGTGATCACCTTCTAAGGGATTGTCTTGGTATTTACCAAGTTTTGGAAGTGTGGTCTAGTACCTCCCAACACATTGTGTCATCATCCTCTACTCATCATATTGATGATACCCCATCAACTAGTGATTCTTTAATTAAGATTCAGAAAGGAAAAGTCATAAATCCTTGCTTATTTTGTAAAGATATGAACCTTACTTACCTTTGTCCTTATATGGATGAAGTTTAAAAGTTGTTTGAAGATATTATTCTCCCTCTTCCAAGGATTCCAACAAGTTATCATAAGTTGTATCTTGACCCCACACTGGTTGACCAAGTGGTCAATTTGGTTTCATCCATAGTTAATCCCATTGTACCTTTGAAGAGTAAAGTTAAAGTGGTTGAGTTGATTTCTTCCCCACCTGATACCACTCTTTCACCCGAGAATGTTAAGAATAAAGTAGTCACTTTGACACAATCTTCATCTTGTCCCTCTCTTCTAGTTGAGAGTGAAATGAAAACATATGAAAAAGGTTTCGATCATTTTTAAAACATTACTTGTGCTCGTTAAACCCTAGAACTAAGTTTAATAGTTTACTTTTATTGCTTTTCCAGGCTCGTTAAAATTTTTTATGAAAAAGAAACCTTAATGGAGTCCTCTTTAAGTTACCTTCTGAATCTTAATATGTGAAAAGATCGTCGAGTGAACTTTTCACCTTCATGCTAATAAAGTACTTGAAGGATTGACTTTCCGATGGTAGTTTACCCCTTTTTCGGTTCATATTAACTATTTACAAAAAAAGTATACTCTATTCATTGACTAGAATAGTTCTCCAGGGTATTATGTTATACTCTTTCGGGCCTCAGAGACTAAATTTTACGAAAAAAGAACATTTTCAGATTCTTCTTCATTCCCTTTCAGACTCTCTAAACATGAACGACACCAAGTTTCCTTTCATTGGACTTGTTATACTGAACACTGAAAGACCCTTTTTTGGGAGTGAACCTCTCCTTTCTCAGGTTCGGAAAACATATGAGAATGGAATTATCCGATGATAAGCTAAAACAAGGTTTTGTTACCCTCTTTCAACTCGTTAAAAATTAAAGAGGAACTCAACAATCATGATGGTGAAATTAAGGGAAGCAAACTATGTTTCATTTGTAAATATGGAAGCTAATCACCTTTGAACATGGAACCTATTAGCATTTCATTAAAACAGTTGGGTATTCAGCTTACCTCTGATTCGATCCACTTTCATGAGTCATGTTACTCCTTTGAGTTTTTTCAAAGAATGCATCGTCTCGTGTCGCATTATTCCTTGGTATCTACCTCGTCAAGTCAATCCTTCCAAGTCTTTGGTCATGCCACCCAATGTTCAAAGGAAATTTGTGTATTAAGAGTTAACCTCTGCAGTCAAAACTACCTCTATGTTGTGTCTATAACCTTTGAGTTAGTCTTGTGGTTACTTCATATTCAAATTCCAGAACTTTGTTCTGATTTTTGTGTCATTGATGAGGGATTCATTATGGCCCTTCTTTGAAGAGACTATTCTAGTCGACTTCAGCACATATTCAAGGAATTAGTCTTAGAAACAAGTTAGTACCTTGAGATCTGCATACCTTAATGGTAGAATTCCTCTCTTTCGATAATATACTTTCATCATTGGCCTTTGATCACAAGATTCAGTTGAGTGTTCGACATCGGTCCATCTATTCAAAGTCGGAGGAATGTATTGGGGTACCATGGGAATCATTAACATTAGTGGAGACATCCATCTCACTTGGTAATGGTTCTCACCATTGACTGGTAATCAAGTGGTTTCTACCATGTTAGAATTTAAAAACATTTATTCGCATGGATAGAATCGTACTTTGTTGAGAACGAGACGAATACCATGGGTGTTTGTTGAGCATTCATTGCTTTCCCTAGGTTGCGATGGATTAATTGTATGATTCATAGCATGGATTCACATTTGTATGTTCATGGTTGTGCTCATATTTTTTTTTGTATGGCGTATATCTACATTGTATGTTTGGTAGCTATGTCCAAATTTGACTCTTCTTCGCATGGGCCTACGTTGTATTTTAGAAGCCATGATTGTTTATATATTGCATGGATCTACATTGTATTGGTCAGAAGGAATATTGTGAGTCATTTGTATATGTATCAAAGTGTAAATGTATTGAAGATCACCTTGGTTGTTGATGAGTTCTAACTTTTGTATCTTTTCCTCGAAGTGATAACATGTTCCTACAAAGCATTTTTCCTATCATTTCCCTCTAGCCTCATGCTTTGGGGGGGATTCTGTTACACCTAATTCTTGTCAAAACCATGTTATGAGATAGGTATCTCATTGTTTGCCTAAAATTCCCTAGATATTGAAGTTGGAAAATGAGAGTGAAAGAGTAAATTCCTTACTTTGAGTCACCACCGCACTTTCCCTTTGAGACGCTATCGGTACCCATCTCAGAAACTCTCTTTTACCATTTGCAAAGAGCGCTACCATAGAATGCTTCCTGTTTACAAGAGATGGTGCTCCCCTATCCCTGTATATCTTCCTCATAAAAGGTGTGGCGCTTGACTTATGAAGGAAAAAAAGAGAGGTTTCGAGAGGCTTCTCCAACATGGCCTTCGTGGAGCCTCATCCCTGTGAATCAATACAAGTGGAAATTGAGATTCCATATCATAGGGATGATCCCTCCACCTCTCCCATGAAATACTCAACCTACTCTACCCTTTTAATCCTTTGAATAGTATCTCACCCCTCATGGGAAAGGGAAGAAGAATGTGTTATAGCATCTAAATTTTGGACAAATTCCCTCTGACTCTTGAGTGATTAGGAGGAAAGTTGAAATATTTGAGGAAAGACCCCATTGAGAATAATTCTCAACACCAAGGAATCGGTTGTGTACTCTCCTTATTTATTTATTTTAGTGCAAATATAGCTTCTTTCCCATAAACATTGTATATCGTGTTCTTATGATTTTTTTATTGTTTGACTCCTTGGTCTTTTACATAGTATTATAAATTATCTTGTCACTCTCACTTGGTTTGTTTCTATTTTACAGGATCTCCACATAGCTCAATCACATCAAGGTTCATACCTTGACATCGTATTAAAAGGTAAGGAGAGAAATCAATTCAAGTAGTTTATTTCATCCTACGGAATGATTATTTATTCTGTAAGTGTTTTGTTCTAGTTTTGAATCATTCAATCTAGGGAAACGATCTTTCTCAACATTGGCTAAATATTTACATATAACAATCATAACTAACTCCATCAAGTACCATTTTATTCCTTAAGTATCATCAAATAATACTCTAGAAGAAATATTCGATGCTCTGACAAGTCTATTTGAAGGAAAGAACATCAATAGAATAATGACCTTGAGAAATCAACTCAAGGGAGTGAAGATTCAAAAGGGAGAAACCATGTAGTCATACTTCACAAGAGTGTATCATATTAAAGAAAAATTGGAGGCTATTGGTGACATGTTGGAGGAAGTAAAAGTTGTGATGACCACCTTGAGTGGTCTCGTAAGGGATTTGGAATCCTTCATCAGAGGTATATGTGATAGAATAAATATCACTAAGTTCAGCATACTTTGGGAAGAATGTGTGTAGGAATAAGGAAGGATAGCCAAGCGAGAAGAAAAGCTAAGAAATGATGAAGATCAATCCTTGGAAGCTCATGTAAAGAAAGGATCAAACAAGAGAAAGGTCCATGATAATTATCCCATAAGAAATCAAAAGTTTAAAAGGAACTAAAGACCAAAAAGAGACTTCTCATCCTTTGAATGCTTCACATGCCATAAGATGGGTCACATTGCAAGAAATTGTCCACTCAAACCATATCAACTCAAGAAGAAGTTCCATTCTCATGCAGTTGAAGAAGATGAACTAGTTGAAGAAAATAACAATGAAAATGAGAAATCCACTGAAGAATATATTTTCATTTTATCTCTTACTGGATAAGTCTCACTTGGAAGTGAAACTTGGCTTGCATATAGCGGATCTTCCATACATATGGCGATATATAAAGACTCTTTGCAATTCCTTGTCTAGAAAAACTCACCCTACAAAGTAAAGCTTGGAGATTACTACCAATATCCGATCAAAGGAATGGGAGAAGCTTTTTACAAGTTCAACTCAAGAAAGTCTATGAAGATGAAGGAGATCTTATATGTCCCAAGATTGAAGAAGAATCTACTTTCTATCTCATTCCTAGAGGGATTCATAGTTGATTTTGTAGATGGAGAATCCATTATTTCTCCAAAATGAAATACAATAGATGATGTAGTTGTGATCGGTGAAGAAGAACGAGGAATTTACAAGTGAAAAGGACATACAGACTAAGCCTTAATATAAATTACAATCAACCTATGTGAACTATGGCATAGAAGATTTGTTCATGTGAACTACAAAGCACTACCAATTATGAGCAAGGTAGTAACAGGTTTACCATATATTCAAGTCAATCATGAAGGATTTTGCAAAGGATGTGCTCAAGGGGAGAACACCAAGAACCCATTTCCAAGAAGAAACAGTAAAGAAAAAGGAATCTTGTACATTGTTCATTTATATGTATGCGGTCTAATGTCATCCACTTAATTAAGTGGGTATGTTTATTATGTTTCTTGTATAGATGACTATTCCCACAAGACTTGGATTTAATTCTTTAAAGGAAAAAATGAAGTATTTGAAAGATTCAAATAATTCAAGTATATTGTGGAAAAATTATCTGAAAAGAAGATAAAGACCTTGAGATTTGACAATGGAGGAAAATTAAATTCAAATGAATTCAAATATTTATGCAAAGAAGTTGGTATTAAGAGGGATGTCACCACACCCTACATTCCTCAACAGAATGAAGTAGAAGAAAGAAAGAATATAAACAGTATGGAAGCTGTGAAACTGATGATTAATGACCAACACTTACCCATGCACCTATGGGCTGAAGTAGCTAGAACCACAGTGTTTGTTCAAAATAGAATTTCTCATAGTTCTCTTGGGAAAAAAACTCTAGAAGAGATGTTTACCAAATAGAAGCCTGAAGTTAGCCATATGGAAATTTTTGTTTCGTATGTTTATAGATGTTCCCAAGGAGAAAAGAAAAAAAATGGACCCTTCTGAAAAAGAGGGAATATTTGTTGGATACAGTGATAAGTCGAAACATTATAGAATGTATATTCCATGTTATCGCCAGATCAAAATCAACATCGATGTTATATTTGATGAAGATGCAACTTTAGTAAGTCCAGAAAGAACCATGCCAATGAATATAAAAAAGAAAAGAATTAAGCCCCCAGAGTTGAAGAAATCCATAGAATTCCAGTCCACAATGATGAATAAGAAAAAATATGAAAATACCATGACATGACAGAGCCTCAAAGGCATATGGATATGCCTCAGGAAATGATCTCACAGAAAAGAAGACTAACTTGGGATCGTGATGTAATTCAAGGTGAAGAAAAATATGGAGCTCCAGAAGGAACAAAAGATCAAGGAACTATTCCAATTATGTGGCCTTGATGTGCAACCTTGTTGATGTAGAACCTACCTATTTTGAAAAATATACAAAGAAGAAGGAATGGATGGATGCGATGCTTGAATAATACCAATCTATCATGAAGAATCGTGTTTGGGATGTAGTACCAAGACCAAGAGAGAAGTCATTTGTTTCTTCGAAGTGGATATTCAAGACAAAACATTTAGCAAATGGAAGTATTGATAAGTATAAGTACATTTAACAAAAGGAATTTATTATGAAGTGACTTTTGCACCAGTAGAAATATATACCTCAATCAAAACTGTTATTTCCTTGGCATCCAAGATGAAATGGAAGCTACACCAAATAGACGTAAAGATGAAATTTCTAAATGGTGTGACATAAGAAGAGGTATACATTGAATAATTTATAGGTTTTGAAACCTGTTGGAGGAGCTAGTCGGTGAGCTGACTAGACTAGTTAACCGAATAATCAGAGATTAGGTCGGCCTCCAAAGGTCATTTTGGTTGACTGAACTGGCAAGTAGTTATTCATAACTGTTTTTTAATCATATATAATAGGTTTTTCATCCAAATGATAACTTGGTTCATTTCTGTGTATGTATGGATCCTCATGTGATTCATTAATATAAATTGTTATTCTATCACATGTTCTTGTCTCTTGTATCTGTATGAATATATGTCTCTATATGTGTATTATTGGTAACCTTATGTGATCTGTGTGATTACAACATTGGTTCCATTTCCAGTAGTACATATAGATGACATGACCATACGTAGATGATATCAGAGCAAGATATTAAGAATTGGTGGGAGCGTAAGATCACAAACTATTTACAGAATTACGCGAGAAGAAACAGGATGACCGTTGCTCAGGCGAAGGAGAAAATATTCACCGAAACACATGAGAAATTTGTAGAATCGATGCCCTAGTTGCTGGAAAAAGGTTAGATGAATCCGAAAGCAACTAAAGATAAAGAATTGCTTCAGAAACTGATCTGAGGAGGACAAACAACCCTCTCGGAGTGGTTTAAGAAAATTGCAGACAAATTCTATGAAGAAAAAGCAGTAGAGGAGAGACTTTCAGTTGAAAGTATTGAAAATATATTCTATACCTAATTTACTAAGAAATTTCTTTGTTCACTTTCGACCTTGTTGTTCAAATTTCTAATCGACAAAGGAGTGGGCCATATAGTCGAACATCGTCCATCACTCACAGAACTGCCATCAAACACTAACTGGGAGGAAAAGCAGAAAGCATGGGAAACATTTATTATAGAAAGGGAGTGGGATTACTTCTTGAACAAGTAGACATAACTATTCGGTCTTAATGAAGTGTCGGGTAGGCTATGGGGGGTAGCTAGCCATTAGTCGGGGCATAGTAGAAGGATTCTAGTCGAACTAAGAAAATACCATCACCAGCAATGAAAAGTTGACCTAAGAAGGAAATTGAGCAGAAAGTGACTCACAAAGGTACATTAGACCTACAGAAGATAGAAAGGGAGAACAGGCAGAGAAGAAGGGAAGAGATAGGAGATAAATCTATAGCGCTCCAAATAAGAATGGTTTCCAGGGTGATAGAACATGAGGAAAATATGTTGGATTTGGGTCATGACCAACAGGAAGAAGGCGTAGACGAAGAGGTGTCACCAATGGAGGAATATTTGTGGATAGAGTAGTGAGAATCTCTCCAAATGGAAATACCCCAGGAGGTAAGACCTATGTCTCTGATAAATTTGAGTACCCTAATGTAGGCCATTGTCGAGGAGGACCTGAGACTAAGAGCTGGTGAGTTCGTTATATGGAGTCAACTAGACGAAGAAGTAAATGATGAAAATCATTTAGTTATCCATCGACCGAAGGAAGGAAATTTGGTTACACTCCAGGCATAACCTTGCAACCGAAGCATCCACTTACTCTACCCCTGACATGAAAGTGAACCTCCCTACCAAACTCAACTTTACAAAACACAGACTAGTCAGACTCACGGGCACAACCGTGCAATTGGACATTGTCAGAATAAGTTGAAACTAACCAACAAGTTGTCGAAATAGAACCGACAACCAAAAAATCCAATGGAAATGAAAATTTCGTTGATACTAGCTATGAACAAAGTGTTACACAAAATATCCCACTACCCCCCCCAACTACCCCCCACCACCACCACCACCATCACCACCTCCCGAAGGAGAATTTGACGTCGACATGGGGCACGATTCAGCTCACATTCCCCTCTACAAGGGTGATGAAGATCTCAGTCAGCATCGGTTCATCTGCAAGTCAACATGGGAGGCCAATCAAGTTAAAAGTGAAGAGATAAAGATGGTGCAATTCGCAGGTGCCCTACGAAAGAGAGAATTAACTTGGTTTATGACCTATACCAAAAGGACTCCTAACGCATCCAAACTAGAGATTAAATAGTAGTTTCTATCCTTCTTCAAAACACTAGATGCGAAGCATCTGGCAGCGAAAAAAATTAAGTCTACAGTTCAGAAACCAGTAGAAACTGCCTGGGATTATGACAAAATATGGAAAGACCTCTTGAGCCAAATAGACTATGTTATTGACAAAAAATTATTGATTCAATGGTTTCTTGTAAGGCTCTCCCAAAAGATCCAATGGCATATAAGTCTCGAGACATTCAAAACGTATGAAGAAGCACTGACAAAAGCTCTGTAAGTCGAGATGGATGAGGACTACCCAACATACCCTGTTGTCAATGCACAAATCGAAGAACAGTTGGAAATCATGTAAAAATCCTTAAGAGAATTGAACCTCAAAGGTTAGGAGATCTGGTGCACGAAATGCTCTACAGCCGACCATACTAAGGACAATTTTCAACGGGACATAAGTCGACAAGACATCCATTTTGTTCAATCAAAATGTTTCTGTGATATCTGTCAGGATAAAGGAGACCATACGACGAAGGATTTCTCGTACAACATGAATAATGGAAAAGCTTCTTGGTGCGCGATCTATGAAGTCAAGATTCATGCAATAGCCGATTTCCATTTGAACCTAAAAAACCAACAAAACTATCATGCAGTCTACCAAAAAAACGCTGTGGACGAGAATAATGAGAAAGTCCCAAGGAACAATGAACATAACAAACCAAGAAATAGACAATATGAAGACCGTAAATATGAACGTCGGTTTAACAACCATCATTAAGGACTTGGAGGTCAAGGACGATTCTCTGGAAATCATGACAATTGACCACGATGACCAATCCAATGTTTTGCATGCTACAAATAAGGACACTGGTATCCAGAGTGTTCGTATAAAGATAGAACCGACCTCAAGTTTTGTACTGGCTTTGGTGTGGGTGATCACTCATTGGAATATTGTCCTACCATACTTGACAAAATTAATAAAAAGTAAAATGTTAATGTCTTTCCTTGTGTTAAAAAAAGTGATATAGTTCACACAAAGAATCTACACATAGTAACTAGACAAGGAACGAAAATTGGAGGTGACAATCCAAGAATAAGAAAAATTAAACACAAAAATGAATATCCTAACCCTATAAAGAAAAAAAAATTGTATAACGATGCATCAAACATGTTTCGATAATTTGCCAGACAAGAAGATGTCGATGACAATTGACAGAAAACACTTCAAGAACTATTGAACTTAATACATAAAGATAAGTCGGTGGCACAATTCATTGACCTATTATACAATATTAAGAACAAAATTGATACATATAAACAAACTAAGAGTATATGCAGGCTAAATCAAAAGGATAAAAATGATGCTTATCCACTTCTCGATCTTGAAATCGAAGGATACCACGTTCAACAAGTCGTTCTTGACTTTGGATCCCAAGTAAACATTATGATGCGGGATACATGGGAACAGTTGGGTAGACCTCGACTGAATGAGTCATGGATATATTTCAAGTTAGCTGACCAAGGACTGGTCGAACCCAGTGGGGTTTGGAGAAATGTCGATACAACGATAAAAGGTATTTTGACAAAAGTTAATTTCGAAATCATCGACCCTAAGGAAGGATCCAGTTCCTTCCCAACCTTGGTAGGACATCCATGGGGCCAAAAATTGAAGGCATCTATCTCATTGGACAAGGAAAGAATAAAAATAATAGGGAACGGACATAAAGTTTCTATCCCCATTTTTCCTTCACAAGAAGAACCCTGGACTGAGCATATAGACGAGGAATTCGATGTTCGACAAATCTATCAGATTCAAAATGATGAAGATTATACTGAACCTAATATTTATGGTGAACTTCATCTAGGAAACCAGGATTCAGTGAGATATAATTCAGATGCAGAATTATATGACTAGGAAATTGAAAACTATGAAACATAAGTAAAGGGTTGTTGGACTATTCAAGATATCCAGAAGAAACCAACTCAACAATGCTTTTCTGTATCAACTATTCCAAAAATATTTGAAAAGAAAATAAGGGAATATCCCTCTTTGACACCAATAAACATAGATAATAAACAAAATATTCATTATAAAGAGAGAGAATCACCAGTTCTCCATATAGAACAAGTCTCTAAGAACCTAAGTGAACATGGCCGACTCCAAATCCCGGTAGAAACGTTTATAGGACAAGCTGTTGGATGGTGGGACACCCATCAGTCGAGACTACAAACGTGGACAACAGATTTAAATTTCTTTATAGAAAGGTTTGGAGGTAGGAAGCTAAATAAATAGGCACATATACCTATCTTCACACAAGGACAAGATCCAGAAAACCACATAAGAACATGTGAAAGAGAATGGAGAAGACTTGGTTACAAATACGAGCGTATATGGCCACACCTATTTCCATCGACATTGGACAATCTGCGAAATAAATGGTATAAAATGGAAGAAGAATAAGGTGAAACATTCCTATGGAATGAAATTAGAGAAAAAATTATTAAGAACTTTAACTTTATACCAGAAGATGAAAAATTAGTCGAGGCTACAAAACAAATAAAAACATTTATATAGCTGACTACTAACAAATCAACATAGAATAGTCGACCGAATGCAGCATGCCATAACATTTGATCAAACAAAATACCACAGTCGACAAGGCTCCAATTAGAAAATGAACACACATATGGGAAAATATTTCAATGGAAATCCATCACCTAGAAATGGTCAAACCAGTCAGAACGATATTCACAATCGAATCGATCGACAAAGACAATACCGACTGAATGGCGGCAACAGACTTTCCAGTGACATTTTCACAGTTCAAAGAAGGTAGTCGACAGATTAATGAAAGCAAGGCACCAGAATAGATGGACGCAAAAGTTGAAACCATAGAAATCGACATATTTAATGATAATAGACCGAAAATGGTAAGAATCGGAGATTATTGGAGCGAAGAGAAAACAAAAGAAATCATTGAATTATTAAAATAATTTCAAGATGTCTTTGCTTGAGACTACAAAGACCTGAAAAGGTTAGTAAAAGAAATGGGAGAGATGAATGTCGACATCAAACCTGAAGCCAGGCCTATCAAGAAAAGATCCTACAAGTTGGCTCACAAATACAAGGAAATAATCAAAAAGGAGATCGACAATATTCTCACAGCTGGAATTATTTACCCCATCGACCAGTCAGAATGGGCAAGACCAATGGTCGTCCAACCGAAAAAGCAATACCTGACAAAGTTAAGAATCTGTGTCGATTTTCGAGAATTAAATAAGGTCACTCTAACAGATCCATTTTCGAGCACATACACCGATGAAATCCTAAATGAAGTCGCAGGTCACGAATGCTATTCATTCATGGATGGAGTTTTAGGGTATAATCAAGTACCAATAGCTAAAGAAGACCAGAAAAATACAACATTCATCTGTGAATTTGGATCATTCACTTACAGAGTGATGCCATTCGGTCTTAAGAATGCACCTACAGTGTTTTCAAGAATAGTCGTCAAAACATTTCAAGAATACATTTATTAAATGATGGCAGTATACTTTGATGATTGGATGATCTATTCCATGTTGAAGGACCATTGTAAATGGTTAAGGCTTATACTGGAATGATGCCGACAAATTTAGTTATATCTCAATATAAAAAAGTGTATCTTCCTAACCCCTATAGGAATCTTAATTGGCACATTGTATGAAAGGAAGGCATCAAATTCGATTTTGCAAAAATTAATATAATCCTTCACTTAAAACCACTGGTGAATCCAAAACAGGTCAGAGTATTGTCAGGTCATACAGGATATTATAGAAAATTCATTCGACACTACTCAAATATGACATACCCATTGGAAGAACTGTTAAGAGAAGATCAAGAGTTCGACTGGACAGAAGAATGTGATACATCATTCGACACATTAAAAAGAAAATTAGTCGAAGCACACATCCTCAGATTCCCAAATTGGTTGATCAAGTTCCACATACATATTGATGCTTCAGGCCTAGCAATAGGTGCAATTTTGACACAACCTGGTGAAGATGGAATTGACTATCCAATCATATACAGGAGCAGAAAATTAAATAAGGAAAAACACAACTACTCAACAACAGAAAGAGAGGCACTAGGGATATTCTTTGCACTCCAAAAATATCAACACTACCTATTGGCTAACCCTTTCATATTCTACACTGACCATCAAGCACTTAAATATCTAGTAAAAGAGCATCTATACCATGGAAGAATCTGCTGATGGATGTTACTTTTCCAAGAATTCAAATTTGAAGTCGTCGTTCGACCAAGAAGACTAAATGTCAGGCCCGACCACTTGTCGAGAATTAACATAGGGGAAGAAGTGACAGGCGTCGAAGATGACCTGCCGGATGCACACCTATTTCGAATAGAAGATGTTCCTACAAAATTCAAGGAAATAACACAATTTCTAGAGAATGGCCAAGCACCTGAAGCCATGAACACCAACAAGAAACAAATTCTAGCCATGAAAGTTGCACCATATAGTCTAATCAACGGATTTTTGTACAAAATGGATTTGAACGAAGTACTTCGTCGATGTGTTTTAGAGCATGAATGAGAAAACATTATGCATGAAGCATACTATGGACCAGTAGGAGGAAATTTTTAGTCGGATACAACTGCCAAGAAAATCCAACAGTCAGGACTATGGTGGCCGACACTTTACAACGATTATAAGAAGTTTGTTAGAAAATGTGATTGCTGCCAACATCTAGGTCAACCTTTACCTATCACAGAGATTCCCTTGATGTCCATAAACCCAAGCTTAACATTTAAAATTTGGGCTATCGACTTTATAGGTCCATTTCCAGTTCCAGCAAAAAGAACAGGTGCAAAGTACATCATAACAGCAGTCGAGTATGTAACTAAATGGGCAAAAGCAGAACTCGTTGAAACCTGCTCTAGTGAGGTAGATGCTAAGTTCATATCTGAAAATATCATTACTAGCTTTGGCTGCCCACTAACCCTAATCAGTGACCAAGGTTCACACTTCATCAATAAAACCAATGCAGCACTAACATAACAATTCAAAATTGACCACCGTCGAAGCACAACTTATCACCCTCAGTCGAATGGAATGATAAAAACATTCAACAAAACACTAACAAGAGGTATAACAAAAATATGCAATGCTGGGAAAAACAAATGTGACAAGAAAATTCCTACAGTACTATGGGCATACAAAACAACATATAAACACTCAACAGACCAAACACCTTTTCGATTAGTCTATGGAAAAGGAGTAGTCGTTCCTTTACACTTCTGACAACAGACACCAATAGTAGCCGACATCCTTCATATTAATGTCGAGGAATCAAGGAAAGACTGAATAATGAAAATATACAAACTAGAAGAGCATCGAATAATTGTTGTACAACACGAGGAAATTCAGAAACAACAACAGAAGGCTTGGCACAACCGAAACATTAAAAACAAGAAGTTGTCGGTCGAAAATCTTGTACTACTATATAACAGTCGGGTGAAAGGAAAACCAAAGAAACTCCACATATAGCTTATGGGACCCTATATTGTCGAAGAAATCAATGCCAGCGGTTCAGTTCGACTGAGAAAATTACAAGGCACGATATTTCATAAACTGGTAAACAGTGCCCGACTAAGGCGGTACCAGAACTGAAAAATTGGAAAATAAATAAATTAATTAAAATTAAAATTAAAAGAGAAACGGTTTTATAACTGTTACCAAAAACTAGAAAAACTAGAAAAAGAAAAAACCTAAAATCCAAAAGAATAAAAAAAAACCAAAATGACATGAAATATCGACAGACATAATAAACCACCATTCGACAATAAGGACAATAATTGACATGTTCACCATCGACATACTGCATATTGATCATATCATCGACATCAAAAAGAGGATCAAAAGGTCCAATCAACCCATCATGACTACAGTTAGAAGGAACACCAAAACCAGAGCGCATTAAATCATCCTTCAATAGAGCGTCCTTTACCATCAAATCTGCCATTAATAGCACCATTGACAAGATCGTCGTCCACTCCACCTATAAATACTACGTCAGATGAAGAATTCATATCGTTTACCAAGATCTAGAGCAACAGAATTACCAGACATCTGTGAGCAAATTAACTACGAAGAAAGTCGAACCATAAACTGACGAAATGGCCCCAAAACAAACCAGAGCCATGACAGCCAAAGCAAAAGAGTTGGAATCTGTTGTAAGCCCACTAATGAAATGGATGCAAAACATTAAAAACACAAAAGTGTAGGAAGGTTCATGGGCGCGTCACTGGGAAAAAATCAAAAAATGGGGTTACAAGGGTAACTCAAGAATGACAGAGGAAGGAAACAAAATCAACCATAGCACCATTTTGAATTATATGAATGCACCCCTCATGGAAATTTTTGGAGGGACAAAAGTAAATATTGCCAAATTCATCATCAGACAGTACCACAATGGGAAGCTCTACTTTGATAGACCAGTGGAAATATTAACCGAAACCATCTACAAACTTACTGGGCTTTCAAACAAAGGTGACCATGTTCTTGTATGTATCAAAGAAGGGTTGGTCGAAAGACTAGCAGGGACACTGACAGGGAAAAATTCAAAAGGGCTAATTATCGGAAAAATTAAAGCCACTACACCCAAAATAGTGGCCAAAATCTTATCCACATGCATGACTATCACAGGACAAGGCTGCGATTTGAAACTCAACATGCTGGAAGCTGTCGACTATATAGCAGAATCAGGGAAAGTATACTGTTGGGCTAAATACATGGCCGACATGCTCAAATATATCTATGAAAAGTGCCAGGAATCAAGTGCAATAATCAGATTCCCATCACTATTAATATGGTTAGCGATGTATCACCTATGTCCAGTTGGGCTTAAAGAATTCCTAGAGTTGACTAGGTTTCATATGTGGCATTTCAATCCTTTCTCAATGGTTGGAACCCCATAGGAACAAGAAGAAGGAAAAGTGTTCTTAGAACACTGGTTTTAAAATCTTAAAATTCAAACAGCCAGATGGAGGGTACCTCAAAAAATATAAATATGTCTGCCTCCTATAGCACATATCCAGTTGGAAATCGACCACACGGTAGTATGGCATGTACATGGTTCCATAGCAAAAGCAAAGCCACTCAACTATTATCCCACAGCCGAGGAGATTTTTACAGAACTAGCCAGACAAACCAAAACCAAAATAAATATACCAGAGGCTGCCAAAGAGATTAACCACTCTATTGTCGAATGATTGACCGACCAGGACAAAGAAGAAAACTATGAAGTTAACCTTCATATTAGTACCTTCACTTCGGAAGACAGCCCGAAAATGGAGCAAAATCTTCTTCAAATTGAAAATGCACCAACAGAACAACAAGCCATGGTACCAAAAGAAAAAAACACCATGGTCTCGATCCAACAGCAGCAGGAGCAGGAAGAAACAGAGACAGAGAAACCAGAATATCAGCTGACAAAAAAGAACATTCAACAAATGGTTGTATTTCTAAGTCTTGAAAAATCCTAGAGAGTCCAGCAAAAGGAAAAGGGAAGCGCAAGCTTATCCTCCAAGAGAGCTCAGAGGATGAGGACGAATTACATGCTAGAGCAATCGACATATTGATAGACGCTGCTAAAAATAAAGTCTCTGTTGAGGAACGGTTCAAACAGTTTGTCAAAGAAGAGGCAAGGAAAGCCAAATATAAAAAGGTAAAAATTGCAAACCCTCCTGTAGTCGAAGCTATTGATTTAGTTTCAACACCCCCACCCCTATCTCCGACCGAAATAACACAAAAAATATGCCAGTGTCGACCAACATTAGTCTTGCCGAATTGTGCAAAAGTGCAATGTCGGAAACACTGAAGGAGAGAGTTGACAAATATGTCGACCTCTAGTAGTTCATCAATAAGCTACCTGACATATTTCTCAAATCCCAGCAGATCACCACCACTCGTAAACTCGTAAAGTCGAGCTCTGCCCGATATAGCCTCATCTCACAAATAGTCCAAGTCTCACCACCACCAAAAATTGTGGGAATCATTCAATCGACATTCCTTAGAAATCCCAACAACTCGTCTCAAATTGTCACAGCACGGAATTCATCATTCACACCAACCTTCACACCAGCCAATGAATCGGTCGGAGACCTAGAGTACGATGATCAGGGTGCTAAACTTGTACTAAACCAAACCATCAAAAACCTCTTTTACTCTACCGAATCCGATGACCCTAGCAACCCACAACCAGAAGTAGAAGATCCTGTATCGACAAAAGGAATTTCAACCATTCCAGTGATGCAAATCACTCACCATCTCCATCACCACCACCAACTTTAGAATCTCCACCACACCCAGAGCCACCATCACCACCACTAGCACCAAAGTCACCTCATAATCCAGAACCACCATCCTCACCACCATTGGAAGCACAAACAAACACAAGTCCCACCCATGTAATTCAGCAAGCTAACCCTGCCACAACAGAAGTCCAGTCGACGAAGAACCCATCGACTGAAGAGCACCAAACACAGCAGTGGCAGCCAACATCAGTATCGACAGGATCAGTAGTGGTCCACCATTCCAAACATAAGAGCAAAAGAAAAGAAAAGAAGAAAAAAGAACAACACTAGACACACTAGGCACCAACGGTTATCCACCTTCATCAACTAGGGTCGACTACTGCAGTCGACACTCAAAAACTTAGAGATGGAGAACTAGACAAGCTATTGGGAGCACTCACTAAGGAAGCTACAACAAGAAATCAAAGAAGAAAAGAGAAGATAAACAAACTTAAAGAAGAACAAGTCGAATTCTTGACCAAATGAAGGAATTTGACTCATGCCATTTTACCAGGAGCAAATGAGACAGACACTGACAAACCACTAGAGAGAGCCTACCAGCTGCTGGAAAGTGTCGTGTCGAACCTTCAGGCACAGCTACAGGACAAGAAAGAGGAGAAAAAGGAAGACACATCTATATTACCAGCTTAGATCCAGCTTTACCCGGCTCTATCATGCACCGAGAGGGATCAAATATTTCGAGGTGCAAACCCTGCTTCAACAATTGCACTCCAAAAAAGGGTTATCATGTGATATCATGGGACACCAGGTGATATCATGTGTTATCTAAGCTGGAGTAGTAATTTGCTTCTTTGTATTGAGGTGGGTTTAACAGGTTTGTATCGAGGTGGTAAATCCAAGAAGTCATTCAGAGAAAACATACTTCTTATACAGTAATTCAATACCTAGCGGACAACTTCCTCTTATAAAAAACAGAATGATATTCATTATGAAAAAAAAATGAAAACTGGAGATTAACAGTCGTTTAGATTGGAGCTTCGTTTGAATTTCTTTAACGGCTTGCAGACTACCGTCCCACCGTTATGTTGACTACAATTCCAATTAGACGGAATTAGGCCACAGAAATAAATAATAATAAAAGTTGTAAAATTTATGTACAGAAACCTAAATAAAAGTCATAATTCATGGCTTTGCGCAGTCATACACTCTGTCTGTATTTAGGACGACTGTTTTATATTTAAAAATTTAAAAAGAATAAGAATAAACTGAACAGAGCCTAATCATAATAACTAAGAATAAACTGAGCAAAGAGTAAACTTATTAACCAAGGTAACTGCTGAGCAAACAAATCATTTACAGGTGCAGAGTACTCTCTTTTTACAGGCAAATAAACTTCTGATCAAAATTATAAAAATCCGAAAGAAACCCATAACTAAAATGTTAAGCAATCATTCATTAAGGGTTAACAAAAATGGATGGTTTAACAAAAATGAGAGGATGATTAAAGCCATCTCGGCTCTACACATGTCTGCTTTTCAGGAATTTTGATGATCAGCTCATGGAAGTCCTATTTAAGTAGTATTACCCCTATTGACTTATTTACAGAGATATAAATTTACAATTATTGAAATCACAAAAATTAAAATTTGCAGAAATAATTTTGACAAATTTGAACAAAAAATTAGCCAAAAAGACATGGCATTTTAGTTTATCCTACTCGGATCCCTAGAGCTCTTTTTCTTGACAGAAAAAGACTGTATATAAAGAGATAAGCAAATTTATATAATTTCTCTTGAAGTGAAAATCGCAGATTGCAGATAAAGAGATAATGTGCTTTGCTGGATCTAAGCTGGAGATTAATTCATAATTGCTGCATTATTAGA
Source organism: Pseudotsuga menziesii (assembly GCA_001517045.1). Lineage (NCBI taxonomy): Eukaryota > Viridiplantae > Streptophyta > Pinopsida > Pinales > Pinaceae > Pseudotsuga > Pseudotsuga menziesii. The sequence continues at coordinate 70,344 of LPNX011213240.1, read as the reverse complement.
AGTGAAAATTGTAGAAGGGAAAATCCAGATGCCAAAACAAAAACAAAATCCAGAAATTGCAGATGGATTCTGGTGCTCGCCATCAATCACAGAAATGGACTACCGGGGAGAATACATCAAATACTATAATAATCTACTCGTATCAGTTTCTATAATTCAATCGTTTCTCATATGCATACTTGATATAGAAAGTTAAATTATACGCATTCACATACCTGAGACAAATCTGTAATTGCTCTCAGCCTTATTCCGAAGGACCAGCTTGTACGTATTGTTTTGAAGTGTGTATAGGTGTTTTGATTTACTTACAAATATATATATATATATATATACACACCTAAGATTATTAATTCTTAAGCCGACTTGTATATATATATAGATATATAAGCAAACTTTTTTATGTGACATGTGTCATCTCCACGTTGAGCATGGAATTACACTTCTACCTCATACCGGGCTGTAGAATGCGCCTCTCGGCACAATTAAGACAACAGTACACAACATTTTCAGAAGCACACAAGGTACTGCAAGACCATCTGGAGGAGTCAGCTACTACAGAAGAAGTACTACATAGCTGGAACACCCACTATGGCAGGGTATTTCAGCAAGCTCGAGAAACCTGAGAACATATCAGGACAATAAAAAATAAACAGGGTCTTGAAGAAGCAATGAGGAGCACAATACAAGATAATATTGTATTGGAAACAACGCAGCTAGAGAAGCTAGATAAACAAGCTCATCAGTGGGTGAACCAAGCTCTTCTGAACATCGACAAACTGGACACAACCTTTCAACAAATGAAAAGGCTGATGGACACAGCAGATGAAAAATCCCAATTTTTGGGGCCCGACATGAATAATATTATATATCTTTCAATTCAAGAGAAAATTTTGACCCTATCCATTATTACAACCTTGACCATAGACATCTAGAGAGCTCTACACAGTTTGGCATAATTTTAACACCAATTGGCCATTACAGCAGAAGCCATAGTCGAAGTATGTGTACAGAAAGGACCATCTATTCGACTACACATCCCATGAAGATAGAACAAATGGAAGAAAGCTACTTCAGAAATAGTTTTGTTACCTCCCTTGTTTCTTCGAGATGAAGAAATATTTTGTTCCTGGGGAAGATATTGGAGGAGCTAGTTGGTGAGTCGACGAGACTAGTTAACCGACTAATCGGAGATTAGGTCGGACTCCAAAGGTCGTGTCGATTGACTAAACCGACAAGTAGTTATTCATAACTATTTTGTAATGATATATAATAGGTTGTTGAGCCAGATAAGAAATTGGTTCAGTTCTGTGTATGTATGGATCCTCATGTGATTCAATAATATAATCTTTTATTCTATCACCTGTTCTTGTCTCTTGTATCTGTATGAATATATGTTTATATATATGTATTATTGGTAACCTTATATGATCTGTGTGATTACAACAAAACCCATGATATAAATTCACATGTATGCATATTGGAGAAAGCACTATATGGGTTAAAGCAAGCACCCAAAGTGTGGTATGGTAGAATTGATGGATTCTTAATGAGCTTGGGATTTACCAAGAGTAAATTAGATCCCAACCTTTACTATAAGGTTTTCGATGAAGGTATTATGATTCTATTGATGTATGTTGATGATCTATTCCTAACATGCGAGCAGAAGCTCATTAATGAATACAAGAAGAAGCTTGTTGCATAATTTGAAATCAAATATCTTGGCATGATGCACTATTTCTCGGTCTTAAAGTATGGAAGTTCCCATATAAGATATTCCTAAACCAAGGAAAATATGTTGTTAAAATACTAAAGCGATTTGGGATTCTATATTTCAAAGTTATGAACACTATAATGGTCACCAAATTTAAGTTGTTAAATGATGTTTCCTCAAATACAGTTGATGTTACATTATACCGATAGATTATTCGCTCCTGATGTATCTGACGAATACTCAAACAGATATATGTTTTGTTATAAATACATTGAGTCAGTATATGGTGGAGCCCAGACATGTTCACTTAGATGCAGCAAAACATGTGATGAGGTACCTGAAGGGTACTCTAGATTGTGGCCTCAAATATGCAGTGAATGGTGAGATTAGACTACATAGTTATACAGATTCAGAATGGGCTAGGAGAACCAATCATAGAAAGAGTACCTTAATATGTTGTTTCAGTTGGGGATTAGGTAGAAAGAAGACTTGTGTTGCTCTCAATACAACAAAGGATGAATACATTTCCACATGTTCAGCTTGTAGTGAAGCAGTTTCACTCCACAAGTTATTGACACGATTGTTTGATACAAATATGGATGTGATGGATATCTACTGTGATAATCAGAGTTGCATCAATCTAACAGAGAACCCCATGTTTCATGATGACTCAAAAAACATAGAGATAAAGTTACATTATATTCAATACATGGTGCAAAAGGGAGTTGTACAACTCCAATATGTTCCTACCGAGGAACAAGTGGTCGATGTATTAACTAAGCGTCTATCTCATGTAAATTTTGAATATTTTTTAGATAAGCTTGGTCTAGTCCGAAAGGACCACCCTCGAAGGAGGGAATTATAATGTGGATGTGGTTGTCACTCCTATTGAAGTGGTGGGGAAACTCAGTTTAGGATTGGTATGTCATACTTATAAGTCCTGGTTGATCCCATTGGGATTGGTACATTAGTACTTACAAGGCTTATTTTATCCTAAGGGGATTAGTATGTTTGGCTAGGATTGTTTGGCCCAAAAGGGTTAGTAATCCAGACAATGATTGTTTGGTCTCTAGTTAGATAAGTATGTCTAGATAGACTTGATTGGTCTGAAAGGATTAGTAATCCAACAAAGTCGAGTGGGGTCTACCAGAGTGCCCACCGTGATGTTGCTTCAGATGATTCCATCACTATGTGATGATGATGTGGTTGTGGTCCCAACACTCTATGCTAATGATGTGGTTGTGGTTGGCAACACTCTATGCTAATAATATCATTGTGGTCCCAACACTCTGTGTTGATTATGTGGGTGTGGTCCCAACACTCGGTGTTGATGATGTGGTTTTCATCCCAACATTTGGTGTTGATGATGTGGTTGTAGTATAAGCACTATGTGCTGATAATGATGTTGACATGGTTATGGGATGAGTACTATGTGTTGATGATGTTGATGTGGTTGTGGTACTAGCACTTTGTGTTACTACTAATGATGATGTTTTCTTACCATTTTATGCTAATGATGATGATGGTGTTCCAACATCTCTATTTTGATGATGTGGATGATGATCTAGAATTTATTTGTTGTTGATGTTGTTTTTAGCACTAACATGCTAATGATATTGTTGTTTTTCAAGTATTCACATACTAATGATGTTGCATATGATGATGATGTTCCAGTATTCACATACCAATGATGTTACCAATGGGGATGATGTTATAGTATTCACATACTGATGATGTTGCATATGATGGTAATGTTCCAGTATTCACATACCAATGATGTTGTATATGATGATGATGATGTTCCAGTATTCACATACTGATGATGTTGCAGATGATGATGATGTTCCATGATTATTACGTTCCACGACGATGATGTACTTTAATGAATATTATGCTTATGATTATGTTGTTACAAAACTTCCTATGGCATATATATCCACCAGTCAGTTGTACAATAGTAGATGTCGTTTTTGTTGTTGTTGATGCAGACTACCTTCCTTATTAAGAGGGAGTGTTGAAATAATGTAACTACAAAGAATATTCTATTTTACTTATTATTATACGATTGTTTTACCTCCCTTCCATAGATGTTGTTCCTCCGATTAGGGATGTCATTGATGTAATTGGTCATGTAAAGTCTTGAGGTAAAACCTTCATTGTAAGTTGGTTCAATAATACCCATAAAAGTATTATTAAAATGTATTTTTGTGTCTCTCAAGACAATTCGACCCTGTTGGGAAGGTGAACTCATCCATATTGGGTTATTAGATTTCCTATATTATGTGTATAAATAGATGAGGCAACCTCCTCATTTCGACACACTTTCAACTCAAACAGGTTCGCTAGAGAGGGAAAGAGGAGTCCATATAGAGGAGAAGAAGCAGTTTATCTTAGTCTTGTGATCTTACACTGTACTTGGTTGGACTCTATATTGAGTAAGTTTTTTTGGGTTTTCTTCCCCACAAGGGTTTCCTAGGATAAATATTTTTGTCTTCTTTGTCTTGTTGTGCTTGTCATTCTTTCAATGATTTTCTTCTTATTATACATAAAAAGTTTTAAAATATAACACAAAATACATAATATAATAGAAGAATCATATTTTCTTATTTTTGAAATTTAGGTATGTTATATTTCAAAGAGATACTTGAAACAACAATTATATTTGAATGGATAGAACTATACTTATATTGCAGGTAAGAAGGAGTTGTGTTGGAGAAATTGAAACTCTCGACGTTTCGATCCCTACTCTGGGATCATCATGAGGAGACCAATGAAGCCTGAGGTGAAGTAAGTAAGAATCCCGTCAATATATATGTGTAATAAGCTCTGTGATGTATAGTCGATTCTAGGTTTCAATGAGACGAATCGGTTTTGGTTTTTTAATTTTTAAATATTTTTTAAATTTTTTATTTATATTTTAAAATTTATATTTAATTCTAATTTTATTTAAATATAATTCTAAATTAAAATAATGGTTTAAAATTATAATTATAATTATTTAATTAAATTTTTAATTTTATTTTAGTTTAAATTTAAAATTTTAATATCATCGTTTTAATTTTTTTTATTATAATTATAATTATAATTAATTAAATAGTTTTAATTTTATCTAAATATAATTCTAACTTAAATAATTGTTAAAAAATTATAATTATAATTATTTAATTAAATTTAATTTTTATTTAAATTTAATTTTATATTAATTTTATTTGAGTTTAAATTTAATTTTAATATCATTAAAAAAATTTATAATTATTTAAATAATTTTAATTTTATTAGAATTTGATTTTAAAAGAATTTTTTTTAAAACCCTTGTATTAGGGTATCTTAGATTTATAGTGGAAAAGTTTAGCTTAGGGTTTTTTAAAGGTTTAGATAGGGGTGTAATGCTTACTTTTAGCATAAAGCTTTAGAGTAGCTATTGTGTATATGGAGTGTAAATTTTTAATAATGTTTATTTATAGTTCGAGTGTTTATTTGTAGTTGGTAATTCTTGAGCTTTCTTTGACTTGCAGGGAGTGAAGAAGTGGTTTCCAAGAATCACTAATCTTGGCGCCATCATCCCTGTTGAGGAAGTTTTCATTAAGGTTAATTTCAATTTTCTCTCTGTTTTTTTTTATTAAGTTGTCCTCCCTAGCAATGACCTTGCCATTTTCTAAGCATATGTGGTGACCAGTTATGTGCGCATGTTATGCAAGGGCTGACTTCTTGTGTCTATTGTGTCTAAGGTCGGCGTTGTGTTCCTTAAATCTTTCCTCCATGGAATGCCCAGCTTTTCCTATGTATAGCATATCACAAGAGCAGGGAATGGAGTATACTCCTTTGTATGCTTTGGGTTCAATCGGGTCTTTAAGGGAGTCTACCATGTTTCTAATGGTGTTGGGAGGTTTGAAGAATACCTAGATTTTGCGTATTTTTAGGGTTTTGGCTAATCTATCTATGGTGCCTTTTACGTATGGGAGGAATATTTTGTTTCTATTAATGTCCCCATTCTTGTCCGTGGTCCTACTCTTCCTAGGTTTATTGGCAGATGCCACTATCTTTCTAAATTGTCTACTACTATATCTGTTATCCTCAAAATATTTTGCTAAATGCTCAATTTCTTCTTTGATGTGTTCTTTGTCTGAGATCCTCAAAGCTCTAGTTACAACGGTATTTATTACACCAACTTTCTGAGGTGGGAAGTGATGGGAGTCAGCATGTAGATACCTATCGGTATGGGTCTTCTTCCTATAAAATTGGTGTGAGATCGAACCATCTTATTTTCTTGATATGAGTGTTGATGTATTTGTAACTTCGGAATGTATTCACTTGTATATCTTATGTATTATACCCCGATGTTTATTTCGGGAAGTATCTGTAATGTAATTGAGTCATGTCATACCCCGATGTTCCAATCGGGAGATTCAATAATGTAAACAAGTCATGTAAAGTCATTGAGGTTAACCCTCCATTGTAAGTTGGGGAAATAGTCCCCACAATTGAGTTAAGGTTAACCCTCCTTGTTGATCAGAGGGCAAAGTCCCCACAGTTGTGGGGCACTAGGGTTATTAGACTCTCCTAGAGAGGTCGGCCTTGGTAAGTAATTGTTAAGTGAGGCCGACATGTTGGACTGGACTTTAAGTGAACGAAATAATATATATAGAGAGTGAGCATCTCTATTTATCAAAAACACACTCACTCATTGGGGCGCATGAGTGAATGAGGAGAAGCTCTCTCAATTGAGAGAGAGAGAGAGAACAAGCAATTGGAGATCATCTTTATGTTTTCGGGTTTTACTGCTGCCATTGGTGTTCATTCTATCTTTGAGGAATTTGCAAGGTTTTCTCTTTTATGGTTTCCCCAAGGAAAATTCTTTGTGTCTCTTGTCTCTTGTGTTTATTGCAGTGCATGTTATTCTCTTAGATAAGATCCTAAAATCATATTGCATAAATGATAAAAATCTAACATGGTATCAGAGATAACCTGAGAAGAAGACATTGTGAAGCTATAGAAGCTAGGGATTCTTACTTTTTGGGTCTCTATCCACAATCCATCAGCAAAATGATGCTAGGCTAACTCTCCATTGAAGGGTGCATCTTTCTATCAAAGAAAAATTTGATTCCAGGCATTTTCAGTTTTTACAGCGGGAAATTAGGGCTTTCACAGAAGAGGAATTTTTGAGTGAGCCCGGCATAGGATTAATCTCCTCATCAAAATATAATTTTAGAGACCTGGGTTGATATTTTTGGTTGGGTGAAACTCCGGGAAAGCAAAACCCTAGTTTGACCCAGGGGCTGAAAAACCCTAAAATACTGAAACTGATAGTTTTGGTAGATTCGCTATATCTCAATATTGGAGAAGGCTCAGGTGCCTAAACTTTTACAAGTCACATATAAATTCCTGATGTACACTGTGTCTAAGTTTTAGCCTTATATTCACTATATTATGGGAGATATGATTCCTCCAAGTTAGGGTTCCATCCTCTCCCAGGATTCCTCCCCAAACAGGACACCTGGGGAGAATTGATATATCTCGGGATATGAAGGTCCAAATGAAATTTATAAAGATGTTATAGAAAGGGAATGGAATTTAATTTATGTGGTAAATAGTTTAGACCCAGAAGATGAAACAGTGACACGTGACAGCCGATACAACTTTGCTATGCTGAACAGTCCTGAAACATTTCACCTCGGTAAAATGCTCATAAGTCCCAATTGATGAAACCAATTCTGATGAAACATGTGGTTTTGGAACAAGGAAAGATGAATCAACCCTAGTGCAAAATTTTAAACACATAGGAGTAGTAGTACTTTCAGATATATCGCAGAAACAGTATCAAGAATTTCTGTAAAAGAAATTGGTAAACTAGGGCTTCCGTTTCCAGGAGCTTCCCTCCACTGTTTTCAAAAAAGGAGTACATTAGACAGGTCGCCTTGAATATTTATATATTTCTATCCAATCAGATCTGAAATATTTCAAGTTTTTAAAATTAGGGTTTCTTTGACAAACCCTAGATCAGCCAGCTCCGGAACAAGGATGGACACCTCAAATCGGTAAGATCTAATATTTTGCTATTTACAGTTGAGGTTCTCATTTCAAGATGACTAATCACACCAGCTTGATGACAATATTGGTGAGGATAACAACTTCCAAGCATGGAAGTATAGGATCTCACTAGTTCTTGAAGGAAATGAATTATATCATTGTTGATTCAATCACGGATCACCTTATACCACAAGTGTTTGATTCCTTGACCAAGCTATTTGAAGGGAAGAACATAAATCAGAAGATGACTTTGATAAAACAATTGAAGAATGTGAAGATCCAAAATGTAGAGACCATACAGTCATAGTTTAAAAGGGTCTCTCAAATCAAAGAACAACTTGAAGTGGTAGAAGAAGAAGTGGAGAATGCAGAAGTTGTGATAACCACCTTGAATGGTCTCCCAGGATCATGGGATTCATTCATTCAAGGAATGTGTGCCATAAGTAAGTCATTACTTTCAGTAGACTCTAGGAAGAGCACGCACAAGAAGAATCTCAACTCATAATAAGAGAAAATAATATGGGAGCAACTGAAGATCAAGATTTCACAATTCAAAGAAGATACCTCAAGTGATGAAGAATATGAAGAACTCAATTCTTGCCTCTTATCCATCTTGAGAATTTGGATAAGAAATGATGTTGTTATGAATGAAGAAGATGATGAAGCTGAAAGAAGGAGTCTACCCACGAAACAAATAAAGATAAGTATTCAATTGTCATTTCATGATATTGTTTTGTTATGCATTTGTTTATATTTAGTTGATGTGTTATGCATGATAGAATGTTTGCATTAATGATAGAATACTACTAATATGCATGTGATGGGCAAGTATCTCATGATTCTATACAACTCTCCTTTTCTACTTATCTAGAATGAAACCTCTTTGCTGACATATTGGATTAGTGCACAATCTCAATGTTGTTCTGGTAGAGATGGAAGGCATCTAGAAAGTTTTTGTGAGATATGGATGAATGTTGTATTGACTAAAATAGTTGCATGATTATATCTTTATGCATAAGAATTTACCATTATGAATATGCATTATGAAATGTTTCTAACCATATAACTGATGCATTTGACTTGTAGGAAATATCGCGTACAATCACCAACAAGAAAAGAAGGATGAGACTTGTTCCAAAGAACAAGTGATGACAGTTCAAGAAAGCATCCAAAATTAAGAATGATGTCTAGGATGCAGTATTGAGACCTGAAGGGAAGTTCGTCGTTCCATTATGTAGTAGATGGAAACATCGTGGGATACAAGGCAAGATTCGTAGCACGATGCTTCTCACGGAAAGAAGGCATAAACTACGAAGAGACATTTGCAACCATCAGAAGTTAAGAAACATGATAGGAAGACTCATGTGTGCAAATTAAAGAAGGCCTTGTACGAGCTCAGAAGACACCCATGGGATAACACATACATGAGGAGCTTGAATATCACCTAGAGTGATGAATATATTAATCTTTGCTGCAAGGTTAAAGATGAAAGACTATAGAGCATGACAAGCTCACATATGGGTGCGAGAAGAACTTTCGAAATTGTTCAAGATAGAGGTTCTTGGTATCCAGTGACCCTAGATGGATGCATAGAATAATAGTAGCAGAGGAAGCTACTTGTCACTTCGGTACAGAATGTTTCAGTGCATAGAGTACGAAAGACAGAGGGAGTATGATGCTCCGCTTCAGAGGGAGTGACTACAGAAGATCTTGAGGTTTGACATGATATGATAGCATGGACAGCCTACTAATGGCTATAGGATATACTGAGAGTAAAGTGGATTCCAACCTTTACTTCAAGGTTGAAGGTGGAATACCAGTGATGCTCATGTTATATGTTAATGACTTGTTCTTGACAGAAAAGAGGAACTCATTAAAGTTGCAAGAAGGAGACTTGCTTCCGAGTTCAAGAAGAAGGACTTGGATATGATGCACTACTTTCTAGGCATGGAGGTGTGGCAGAATGCAGATGGAATTTCCCTGGGACAAGGGAAGTATGCAATAGATATCCTGAAGAGGTTCAGGATGATGGACTGCAAGGCCATGACCACACCTATGGCATCAAACCTGAAGCTATTGAGTGATGCTTCATCAGAAGCGGTTGATGCTACAATGTATTGTCAGATGATTGGGTCCTTGATGTACCTGACAAATATGAGACCAAATATTTGCTTTGCTGTGAACACATTGAGACATGTTCACCTGATGGTCACAAAGCATGCAGTGAGGTACTTGAAGGGTACAGTTGAGTATGGGCTCAAGTATGATAGAAATGAGAAGATTAACCTGGAGGGTTATGTGGATTCATATTGGGCAAGAAGTGTTGTTAATAGGAAGAGAACTTTGGGATGTTGATTCAGTATGGGATCAGGCGTGATCTCTTGGTTTAGAAGGAAGAAGTCAGGTATGGAATTGAGTACAGCCGAGGTAAAATATGTTGCCACTTGCATGGATATTTGGGAGAGAGGAGAAATGAAGCTCCAGTACGTGATCCAGATCGAGATCTCTCGAAAGAGGGAGTTCTAGCATAGCCAGTAAGACAGGTTGTCTGAGCATAAAATCCCAGCGAAGCTCGTAGGTTGCTCAGACGTAAACAATCCTATAGGTTCTCCTCGGATGTAATTGGTCCTGGCGAAGATCGCAGGTTATCCTTGGATGTAATCAACCCTGATGTGATTCTATTCTAGAAATGTTCAGAGTGAAGTACCTTAGGGAGAATTTTGGTGTTCTCTAGATCAAGGTTCCTTCCAAGGGGAAGTGATGAGTCTGTGAGCCCTTCTGACATGGTGATAGGATTGGTTCCTTCCATGGTCAGATGTAAGTGCAGAGCCATTCTTATATGACTAAAGGATTGGCTCCCACATGATTAGATGTAAGTGCAAAGCCATTCTGATATGACTGTGGGATTTTCTCCCACATAATCAGATGTAAGTGCAGATCCTTTCCCCGGATGATAGATGGTGTGTCCTATCATTCCGACGGATGTAAGTGCAAATCCTTTCCTCAGATGATAGATGGTGTTTCCTATCATGCCGAAAGATGTAAGTGCAGAGCCTTTCTTTGGATGGTAGATGGTGTGTCCTACCATGCCAGTAGATATAAGTGTTGAGACCTTCCTTGGATAGTAGATGGTGTGTCTTACTATGCCAGAGGATGTAAGTGTTGATCCTTTCTAACTGGGTCAGATATAAGTGTTGAGCCATTCTGACTGGATCAAATATAAGTGTTGTGCCTTTCTCTGGATAGTAGATGGTGTGTCCTGCTATGCCAATAGATGTAAGTACTGAGACTTTCCTTGGATGATAGATGGCATGTCCTATCATGCTAGTGGATGTGAGCGCTAGGAATTTCTGACATGATGGTGGATGTGTTCTTCCCATGGTCAAATGTGAGTGTTGGGTGTGCCTTTCTGTCATGGTTCTTGGATGTGTTCCTCCTATGGTCAGATGTAAGTGTTGGGCGGGACTTTCTGACATGGTTCATTCCATGGTCAAATATAAGTGCTAAATAAAATGAATACCTACATGAAGGATAAGCCTACAACCAGCATGAAAAAGGGTTGGATCTGTAGAAATTCCTATGATGAGAAGAATGAAGAGATAGCACCATTTGATTGAGATAGAGGAAGTAGTGATGATCCAGACTTGATGATGATCCAAATTAAGTGATGATACAGACTTGATGATGATCCAGTGATACTCTAGATCAAGTGATGATCCAGACTTGATGATGATCAAGTGATCATCCAGATCAAGCGATGATCCAGATTTGATGATGATCCAATGATGCTCTAGATCAAGTGATGATCCAGACTTGATGTGTTAGATTTTTATCAATCAAGCTAGCATTATCTTATGATCTTTAACTGAGAGAATAACATGCACAGCAATAAACAAAAGAGACAAGAGACACAAAGAATTTTCCTCTAGGAAACCATAAAGGAGAAAACCCCGCAACTTTCTTAGAGATAGAATGAGCACCAATGGCAGCAGTAAACCTTGAAAACATAAAGATGATCTCCATATCTTGTTCTCTCTCTCACACTTGAGAGAGATTCTTATTTCTCACTCATACACCCCAGTGAGTGAGTGTGTGTGTGATAAATAGAGAGTCTCACTCTCTATTTATATTATTTCATTCACTTAATGTCCACTTTAACATGTCGACCCCATTTAACAATTACTTACTAGAGCCGACATCTCTAGGACAGTCTAATAACCCTAGTGCCCTATAACTATGGGTACTTTTCCCTCTGATCAACAAGGAGGGTTAACCTTGACACAAATGTGGGGACTATTGTCTCGACTTACAATGGATGGTTAACCTCAATGACTTTACGTGACTTGTTTACATTATTGAATCTCCCAATCGAAACATCGGGGCATGATATGACTCAATTACATTATAGATACTTCCCAGAATAAACATTGGGGTACAATAAATAAGATATACAAGTGAATACATTCTGAAGTTACAAATACATCAACACTCCATCTTAACTAGGAATGTATTCTCTCGACACAATTTATCAGCACAAGCCTTCTTCTCTGTATCATCTGGATCATCATCAAGTCATATTCATCTTCAAGTCATATTCATCTTCAAGTCATCTTCATTGTCAAGTCATCTTCATCGTCAAGGCATCTTCATTATCAAGTCATCTTCATTGTCAAGTTATCTTCATCAAGTCTGGATCATCACTGGATCTGGATCATCACTGGATCATCATCAAGTCTAGATCATCACTGCTGGATCATCACTTGATCTGGATCATCACTATTGGATCATCATCAAGTCTATATCATCACTTGATCTAGATCGTCACTGCTGAATCGTCACCAAGTCTGGATCATCACTTGATCTAGATCATCATCAAAGATGGATCATCACTGAATCATCATCATCATTACTGCTTCTGCTATCTCAATGAAATGGTGCTATCTCTTCATTCTTCTCGTCACAGGAAGTTCTACAGAGCCAGCCCTTTTTCATGTTGGTTGTAGGCCTAGCCTCCATGTAGGTCTTCTTCAGCACTTATATCTGACCCTAAGTCAGAATGGCCCGCCCAACTCTTACGTCTGACCTCATCTTGTCAAAAAGGCATGCCCAACACTCACATCTGACCTCATCTTGTTAGAAAGGCCCAGCACTCACATCTGACCATGTGTAAACACATCGCACCAGAATGGCTCAGCACTTATATCCGACCATGTGCAAACACAACACATCGAAAGGGCTCTACACTTACATCTGACCATGTGAGAACACACCGCATCGGAAGGGCTCTGCACTTACATCTGACCATGTGCAAACACACAGCATTGGAAGGGTTTGGCACTTACATCCGACCATGTGCAAACAGACCGCATCGGAAGGCAACTGCACTTACATCTGACCATGTGTAAACACATCGCACCAGAATGGCTCTCAGTCCTAGACTGAGGATTCCTAGTAAATGACCAAGTGCCTCCATTCTCCTAGATAATGGCATCAGCCCTTATATTTGATCAAGTGGGAACACATCCTTCAATCACATTAGAAATGGCCATGTGCTCATATCCGATCATGTAAGGCTACATCCCACAGTCATATCAGAATGGCCCTCAGTCCCAGATTGAGTATTCCTAGTAACTGACCATGTGCCTCCATTCTCCTAGAGAATGGCATCTCAGCACCACGTTGAGTATTCCTGGTAACTGACCAGGTGCCTCCATTCCAAGAATGGAATTCAGCACTTATATTTGATCATGTAGGAACCAATCCTAGAGTCACATCAGAATGGCTCAGCACTCACATATGACATGGAAGGAACCAATCCTCTCACCATGAAAGAATGGATCAGCCCTTACATCTGGCCATGGAAGGAACCTAATCCTCTCACCATGTCAGAATGGCTCATGGACTCATCATTTCCCCTTGGAGGCAACCTCGATCTGGAGAACACCAAGCTTCTCCCTGAAGTACTCAAAATTCACTTTGGCCATTTCTAGCATAGAATCACATCAGGGCTGATTACGTTTAAGGATAACCTACGAGCTTCACCAAGACCGATTACATCCAAGGACAACCTACGGGTCTGTTTACATCTGAGCAACCTACGAGCTTCGCCAGGATTTATGCTCAGAAAACCTGTCTCACCGACTATGCTAGAACTCCCTCTTTCGAGAGATCTTGATCTAGATAACATACTGGAGCTTCACTGCTCCTCTCTCCCAAATAGCAAGTGGAAACATCTTTTTCCTCGGCTGTACTCAGCGCCATGCAGGACTCCATCCTGCCAAACCAAGAGATCACACTTGATCCCATCCTGAAGTAGCACCTCGAAGTGCTCTTCCTATCAATGGCACTGCCTACCCAATATGAATCCTCATAACCCTCTAGGTTAATCTTCTGATTCACCTCATACTTGAGTCCATAGTCAACTATACCCTTCAAGTACCTCACTGCATGCTTTGCAATCATCAGGTGAACATGTCTCAATCTGTTCACAGCAAAGCAAATATCTGGTCTCGTATTTGTCGGGTACATCAAGGAATAAATCATCTGACGATACATCATGGCATCAATCGACTCTGATGAAGCAACACTCAATAGATTTAGCTTCGATGCCATAGGTGTGGTCATGGCCTTGCAATCCATCATCCTGAACCTCTTCAGGATCTCTATTGCATACTTCCCTTGTCCACACCTCCATGCCTAGAACGTAGTGCATCATCCCCAATTCCTTTATGTCAAACTCGGTAGCAAGTCTTCTTCTTGCAAATTTAATGAGTTCCTCTTTTATGTTAGGAACAAGTCATCAACATATAACAGGAGCATCACTGGTATTCCGCATTCAACCTTGAAGAAAAGGTTGGAATCCTCTTTACTCCCAGTAAATCCTAGAGTCATCAGTAATCTGTCCATCCTGTCGTACCATGTCGAACCTTGGGATCTTCTACAGTCACTCCCTCTGAAGTGGAGCATCATACTCCCTCTGTCTTTTGTACTCTATGCACTGAAACATTCTATACCGAAGTGACAAGTAGCTTCCTCTGCTACTAATATTCTATGTATCCATATAGGGTCACTGGATACCAAGATCCTCTATCTTGAACCTTTTCAAAAGTTCTTCTCGCAGCCATTTGTGAGCTTGTCATGCTCTATAGGCTTTCATCTTCAACCTTGTTGCAAAGGTTCAGATCTTCATCAAGCTCCTCATGTATGTGTTATCACATGGGTGTCTTTTGAGCTCATGCAAGGCCTTCTTTCATTTGCACACATGATTCTTCGTGTCATGTGTCTCAACTCCCACTGGCTGCAAATGTCTCTTCATAGTCTATGCCTTCTTTTCATGAGAAGCCTTGTGCTACGAATCTTGCCTCGTATCCCACGATGTTTCCATCTACTGCATGATGGAACTACGAACTTCCCTTCATGTATCGATACTGCATCCTAGACATCATTCTTCTTGAACTGGTCTTCCCTTTCTTCTTGGTTACTTCTTCATGGATGGAAGGTTTTGCATCAATTATGTCGCTGCATTCGTCATATTATTCTTCATCTCGAACTGTCGTTATTTGTTCTTTGGAACAAGTTGCATCCTTCTTTGCTTGTAGGTGATTGTACGCGATCTTTCCTACAAGTCAAATACATTTGTATGCTTAGAAACATTTCATAATGCATATTCATAATGGAAAATTCTTATGCATAAATATATGATCATGCAACTATTTTTTCCAATACAAAATTCATCCATATCTCACAGAAACTTTCTAGATGCCTTCCATCTCTACTAGGACAACATTGAGATTGTGCACTAATCCAATATGTCAGAAAAGAGGTTTCATTCTAGATAAGTAGCAATGGAGAGTTGTATAGCACTATGAGCTACTTACCCATCACATGCATATTAGTAGTATACTGTCGTTAATGCAAACATTCTATCATGCATAATACATCAACTGAATATAAACAAATTTCATAACAAAAAGAATATCATGAAATGACAATTGAATACTTATCTTTATTTGTTTCATGGGTAGAATCCTTCTTGATCCTTCCGCTTCATCATCTTCTTCATTCATGACTTCATCATTTCTTAACCAAATGCTCAAGATGGATAAGAGGTTCTTCAAGAATTGAGTCCTTCATATTCCTCATTGCTTGAGGGATCTCCTTTGGATGGTGAGAGATTGATCTTCAGTTGCTCCCATCTTCTCTTCTCTTATTATGAGTCGAGCTTCTTCTTCTTCCCAGAGTCTGCTGAAAGTAATCACTTCCTTCTAGCACACATTCCTCAAATGAATGAATCCCATGATCTTGGGAGGCCATTCAAGGTGGCTATCACCACTTCTACAATATCCACTTCTTCTTCTACTGCTACAAGTTGTTCTTTGATTTGAGAGACCCTTGTAAATTATGACTGTATGGTCTCTGCATTCTGGATCTTCACATTCTTCAACTAGTTTCTTCAGGTCATATTCTAATTTATGTTCTCCCCTTCAAATAGCTTGGTCAAGGAATCAAACATCCTCAGTGTCTTTAGGGAAGACACTTGTGGTAGAAGTTGATCCGTGATTGAATCAGCAATGATCTTCTTGGCTTTGACCAATTTCTTCTTGTGTAAGGCTTTGAGCCTCATCTCCCTCTGGAACTGGAACCTCTCTACTCATGTAAGTGTCCAATTCATTTTCTTCAGAGAGATCATATACTTCCATGCTTGGAAGTTTGTCAACTTCACCAATTTTATCATCAAGCTGATGTGATATATCACTTTGAAATGAGAACCTTAAATGAAAATAGCAAAATATTAGATCTTACCGATTTGAGGTGTCCATCCTGGTTCCGGAGCTAGTTGATCTAGGGTTTGTCAGAGAAACCCTAATTTTTAAAACTTGGAATCTTTTAGATCTGATTGGATAGAAATATAGATCTCTTCAATGTGAGCTGTCCATTGTACTCCTTTTCTAAAAACAGTGGAGGGAAGCTCCCGGAACAGGAAGCCCTAGTTTTCCAATTTCTTCTGCAGAAATGCCTGATACTTTTTCTACGGTTTCTACAAAATTAATGCTCCTCTGTGTCTACAAATTCTCACTAAGGTAGAATTTCCTAGCCCTGTTCCAACACCATAGGTTTCATCAGAATTGGTTTCACCAATTGGGACTTATGAGCATCTTCCCAAGGTGACATGTTTCAGGACTGTTCAACATAGCGAAGTTGTACAGACTGCCACATGTCACTATTTCTTCTTATGGGTTTGAAACTCGGACCACAGAAATTATAGGCCATGCCCTTTCTGGAACATCTTTAGAAATTTCATTTGGACCTTTGTATCGATAGATATAGCAATTCTCCCCAGCTATCATGTTTAGGGATGAATCCTGGAAGAGGCTGGAACCCTAACTTGGAGGGATCATATCTCCTAGAATATAGCGAATCTGAGTTGAATTTTGGAAAAAATGTAAATAAGGATTTTATCTTTGGCCTGTGAAAGTTTTATCTCCTGATCCTTCTCCAATCTTGAAACATAATGAATGTACCAAAACTTATTAGTTTTAGTATTTTAGGGTTTTTTCGGCCCGGGGTCAAACTAGGGTTTGACTTTCTCGGAGTTATACCCAACCAAAAATCTCAACCCAGGTCTCTAAAATTTGATTTTAATGAGGAGAACAATCCTATGCTGGGCTCACTCAAAAATTCCTCTTCTGTAAGAAGCCCTAATTTTTTGCACCAAAAACTGAAAATGTCCAGAATCAAATTTCGCTTTGACAGAAAGATGCGCCCTTCAATGGAGAGTCAGCCTAGCATACTTTTGCTGATGGATTTTGGAGAGAGACCCAAAAAGTAAGAATCCCTAGCTTCTGCAGCTGCACAATGTCTTCTTCTTAGGTTAGCTCTGATACCATGTTAGATCTTCATCATTCAAGCTAGCATTATCTTAGGATCTTTAACTGAGAGAATAACATGCACAGCAATAAACACAAGAGACAAGAGACACAAATAATTTTCCTTGGGGAAACCATAAAGGAGAAAACTTTGCAACTTCCTCAGAGATAGAATGAGCACCAATGGCAGCAGTAAAACCTAAAAACATAAAGATGATCTCCACAACTTGTTCTCTCTCTCACACTTGAGAGAGTTTCTCCTTTCTCACTCATGCGCCCCAATGAGTGAGTGTGTGTGTGATAAATAGAGAGGCTCACTCTCTATTTATATTCTTTTGTTCCCTTAATGTCCACTTTAACATGTCAGTACCACTTAACAATTACTTACTAGAGCCGACAACTCTAGGAGAGTCTAATAAGCCTAGTGCCCCACAACTGTGGGGACTTTTCCCTCTGATCAACAAGGAGGGTTAACCTTGACACAAATGTGGGGACTATTGCCCCGACTTACAATGGAGGGTTAACCTCAATGACTTTACATGACTTGTTTACATTATTGAATCTCCCGATCAGAACATCGGAGCATGACATGACTCAATTACATTATAGATACTTCCCGGAATAAACATCGGGGTACAATACATAAGATATACAAGTGAATACATTCCGAAGTTACAAATACATCAACATGATGATGATCCAGTGATGATCCAGATCTACTGATGATCCAAACTTGATGAATATGACTTGACAATGAAGATGACTTGAAAATGAAGATGACTTGAAGATGAATATGACTTGATGATGATCCAAATGATACAGAGAAGAAGACTTGTGCTAATAAATTGTGTCGAGAGAATACCTTCCTAGTTAAGAGGGAGTGTTGATATATTTGTAACTTTAGGATGTATTCACTTACATATAGTATGTATTGTACCCCGATGTTTATTCCGAGAAGTATCTGTAATGTAATTGAGTCATGTCATACCCCGATGTTCCGATCGAGAGATTCAATAATGTAAACAAGTCATGTAAAGTCATTTAGGTTAACCCTCCATTGTAAGTTGGGGCAATAGTCCCCCACAATTGAGTTAAGGTTAACCCTCCTTGTTGATCGGAGGGAAAAGTCCCCATAGTTGTGGGGTACTAGGGTTATTAGACTCTCCTAGAGATGCCGGCCCTAGTAAGTGATTGTTAAGTGAGGCCAACATGTTGGAGTGGACTTTAAGTGAACGAAAGAATGTTAGAGAGTGAGCCTCTTTATTTATCACACACACACTCACTCATTGGGGCGCATGAGTGAAAGAGGAGAAGCTCTCTCAACGAGAGAGAGAAAACAAGCTATTGGAGATCATCTTTATGTTTTCGGGTTTTACTGCTACCATTGGTGCTCATTCTATCTCTAAGGAAGTTGTGGAGTTTTCTCCTTTATGGTTTCCCCGAGGAAAATTCTTTATGTCTCTTGTCTATTGTGTTTATTGATGTGCATGTTATTCTCTCAGATAAGATCCTAAGATCATATTGCTTAAATGATAAAAATCTAACAATGAGGACGTCCAGAAAAGGAAGTTTATTGTTTTCTTCAATCTCCATGGTGAATTTAATGTTATTGTTTTGGTTGTTAAGGTGTTCAAGAAATTGGTTAAGGGTGTTTGTCCCATGTGGCCACATGACATCTGTGTCATCTACGTAGCGTTTCCATCTTTTAGGTTTGAGGGGAAAAGGTCGAGTGGGAAAACATTGAGAGTTTCAATTTCTCCAATGCAACTCCTTCTTACCTGCAATTTTCCACTGCGTAATGACTATACTTATATCATTATTCTAGTTAATATCTTTAAGTGAATTTAATTGATTGACTTTACAAAAATCATATGTATTTAATTGTCGTGTTCTTTCTAATATACAAATTAGTGTACTTTACACAAAATCTATTTTTCTTATATTTTGCATGTACACACATGCGCACACGCGCGCGCGCACACACACACGCATGTACGCACGTTATTGGTAGACTCTAAACAAATATTTCTTTCATTAAATGTCAACTTCATATGCATTTTGTAGCATAAATTTCCTATAGATAAAATAAACAGTATAAAACCAATTATTGAATAAGATTCATAGATGAAGAAATATTGTTGAGTAAAAAGAACTATATTTTCCAAAAAACTATCTAGGGAAGATCCCTAAGCCACCCAATCATAGGCTATTTAAAGACACCTAACTCTTTATCTTATAATCCAACCCAATCTAGACCATGATATCACTATGGGTAAGTAGGACTTAAGGATTACTTAGTGTTTCTCTAGTACAAAACCCAAATATTTATAGTTTTACTAAACAAGATAGCGCTCTTGATATTTTCCATACCTAACACTTCCACTTATTATAACAATGTGCATATCTAATACATATAGTGCTCATAACAATGTCCATAGAGTATAGTATATTGGTGTATTCCTATCAAGGTATCATATTTTACAAATCCATAGGGATGAGCTTGATAGGAACTGACAATACATGCCTCATACAACACCACCTAGTTTTGTTCAATATGATCATAGATAATCCAATATTATTGTTAGTTAGATTGAAATTGAATAGTTCTTTCAATAACTCTACTACTAAAAGCACCAAATCTATTTCTCAACATCAAGGAAGTATTTTCTTCCTCAATTTATGGTTTCTCACTTTTTCCACCTTTTTATACGTTCCCCCCAATTCCTAGTTAAAATAATTGTTACAAAAACTATCTGCGTCAGTCCTTACTTGTTCGAATTTTTGGGGAAAGACCTAACTAAACATTTTATTGTCCCTAAATAATAGGAGGAAACTACATGGATAAATTTTGGGGAGATGGCCATATTGTAGGAACAAGGTTTTGGACACCTCATCATTTATGGAAAGAGGATCAAATTGGATGACACTTGGTTCTTCTAGAGTTTGCACTACCTTCCCGAATTGTGGTACCTCTTATGTTAACTCTACACAATTAACCTTGAATACCTTTTGTTGGAGCTATAAGATCAACTCTGACTACAAAGAGGGCATGTCTAGCACACCTAGATAAATCTAGTTGATTGACAAAATATGTAGGTGATTTTAATAAATGAAATCTGGATCCGTAACTCACTTCAAGATCTCATATTGATACACTATACTCATAAATAAAAGGCCAACAAACATCATGCTGAGGTATCCAACCTATAAATGAAAAGAGACAAAAGAATAAAGGAATTGCAACAAAAACATCATTTTCTCATCATGTTCAAATGATCATTTACTCAGAAGAATGCTCACATCAGGATTCATTCCTTATATAAAGAAACAATATTTGGATATGATTTATGAGAAATAGGTTTTCTACTGTAAATCCTTTACACTTTCATAAATGTACAACTCATGATCATTGTGTATACTACACTAATAATCATCACATCAAAATAGAAGAATAGAGATGAATACACCTGCGAGATTAGAAACTGCACATAATATAAAATGGATTCTTCAATAATGTAGTACAATGACAAATAAACTGGATTCTTCAATGATGTAGTACAATAACAAATAAACTCTAAGTTTATAGATATTAAATATACGTCTCACAATCTGAAAATCGAACCCCCTTCTTTCTTCTCCAAGAGGAAGATTTGTGCTCTCATTTCTTATAGATACATAATTCCTTCTAAATGGGATCTGAAGTCCTGATATTGTGAATCAAAACCTAAAAATAATACAAATATTTAATTCATTACAAAGAATCCATAACTATTGGGGTCGAATGCCCTCAAATATAGAATGTTGATTTTAGAAACTAAAATTCATGAATTCTGAAAAATCGGTCTCAAAAGAACCACACACAACACCCAAATCATTGCTCATTTCTAGAAACTCCGTTATCAGTCAAATAATTCGGTGCATTCCCAAAGAAACCAATAATAATTTAGATTTTAAGAATTCATCTCCATTTGCTCGAAAACTGTGTCGCAAGATGACCTTTAAAACATGCATTTCCTGAAATTCCGACATAACCCTTTATAGAAATAAGTCATGATTTCAATGCTGAAACTTGAAACTTCTAGCAGAACCTTCCATACGAATTTTTTGCTTTCTACTACTGGAACACAAGAATAGGAGGAATATAAGAAACTTGGAATGGCAAGTTTAGGACTAACATCTTTTATTAAAATATGTTTGAAAGGTATTTAAATGTATTATGGTGCATCCATGTAAATGTTTTAATCAAAGTACTAAGCAATAAAATAAAAATTGAGTTTTTATGAGGGTAATATCCTAGGATATTACAAATTATGTGAGCCAAGGGTTTGAACCAATGTGAGATGAGGAGCTATAAATTGTTGCTTGCATTAGTAGAGTTATACAATTAATATCTTTACAAGTTATTTTATGGCATATTTTACTATGATATGGATATTATTATACATTTAGTTAATAGGGTTAGGTTTTTTACAATTGTTGGAGTATGTGTTCTTGTATGTCGGATCTACTAGTAGTATAAGTCTATGTTTAATGTCTTAATCAAGTAATTTCTAAGTTATGGTTGACATTGAAATTATTCCACTAAATAGTCCAATGCAATATTAAAATATTAGGTATTACCTAAATAAAGCTAACACAACATTATATTATCAGTGTTTATCCTTAAAAACCAAGAAAAACATGATACATAGAAGACAATTGTGTAAATTTATAAATATGGTCAAGTATTAGATCTTATAAACTTTTGAGTGTGATTATCAAAGCACTAAGAATATTGGTAATCCCTTCCCCTTGAAAATTAGCATGTTTCAGCCTATTCTAAGTGCATAAAATTTCTCACGTATTCAATGTGTGATTCCATGGTTTCATTAGGTAAAAGTTCACAGAGAGGTAGCTAGATAGGGTAGTGTATGACTCTAAGTTTCACATTAGAATGTTTAGAATGGGGTCAATTTTACGTTTCCTATAGTATGATGTTCTTATAGATAATTCCTAAGCGCTATTGTTGTTAAATTGGAATCCAAAGATGATGTTTTCCACTAGTTTGGAAAAATTCTAGCTTCACCAATTAACCAAACCATGGGAGAAATCCAACTACAAATGAGCACTGCATGTGGGGGATGTCATGAACAGAGTACCTCACTAATTCTTATGTGGACCTAGGAGGTCTGTCACACTATGAAATGAGTGAAATGAGGTATTTGGTGTTGTATTTTTTTATTTGACACTATTTCAGTGTGCCTGAGTCAGTGGGGTGTATCGGTGTGCCTTCTATATGGGGAGTATCGGTCCACTTATAGTTATAGAGAGCACCGTTAGGTATTTCCGTTTTTACAAAATTAAAATAGATTATGGTTTTTTTATAGCTGGTTTATTATAAGGTGTAGTACACTTGTGTGTCTTAAAATTATAACACACTGAGGTGCCCATATTAGAAAATTTGAAAATAGTTTTTTTTGTTTCAGTTGAGGACGGTATTTTTTTTACATAAATTTGTGTGTGTTATTGTTCAATGCATCAGTGCATTAGTATCATTCTCATGACCAAACGTTTTTTTCATGAAAACATAAAATGAATATATTTTACAAATTGCATCGATCTATTTTCGCACTGATACTTTATTTCATTATTCACACCAGTATGTGGTTGATGTTATCACACTGTTTCCTCTTGGTAGATCAGGATCACCAATTTTTTTTCTTTTAAAAATAATTATAATTTATGGTTTAGTGTCTTGTAAATGATGTGTTTTACTCTTTAACACAACAATGTGTTTGTATCCTTAACACACACTACCAAATTTTGTTGAGAAGTAAATATTATATAGTTTTTGAAATGGAATCAAGCTTTTTGGACTTCAATGCACTTCCTAATTAGGTGCACTGGTTTTCGGTGCTTTTACTACTTTGGTGCACCAATGTGTTAGGTTTTTAAGCACACAGGTGTGGTTTGTATGTTTATGCGCATCGGGAAAAAACTCCACTAAAACATACTCCCACCCACCTCCACTATAAATAAATAAAGGGGCTTTGTGAAGGATTTCCAAGCACCTCCACTATAAATAAATAAAGGGGCTTTGTGAAGGGTTTTCAAGCACCTCCACTAGAATGTGGTTTTCGTGTAGTGCACAAAGGAAGTCTATGTAAGTATTAATGAGGAAGGGAAACTTAACTAGCCCTATGATCAACTACCAACTATTTTGGGTGTCCTATCACATTAATGGGAAACAAAATTATTGATACATCCCATTGCATGAATCACACAAGAATCAAAGAATAATAAAAAACATCATTTGAATTTGGATAAATGTCCCATGTGAATCTTGACATGGTTAGTTAGCAGTTTGAATTTGAATAATGCCATTTAATTTTCTTGTTATTGATGCATTTGATTGTATTCATAAGGTAAAAGCTATTTTTTATGTTTTCAGATAAGCTCACTTAAATACCACAAGTGAGGGATACGAGAGTGATAATAGATGCCCCTTATGTCAGGTTAGGAGCATAGCATATAAATGAAGTACATTACGTGTTCTTTCCCATGGTGTTGGGACATACATACATACATACATATCCAGGAAACAATTGTACTTTAAAATAGAGGCTTCGAAGGGAATTCCAAAACACACATGAAGCACTAATGGACAATGCCTCTATATGTATATATATACATATAGAGGCATTGTCCATTGGTGCTTCATGTGTGTTTTTCCATTCCATACATACATACATATATATGTGTATATATGTATGTATGTATATATATATATATAATTTTTTCAATGACATGGTTCACAACACCGAATATCAGGGATCTCTGCATCCACAGAAAATCCCCCCAAAATTTGTGAGAGAACATGGGGAAGCCAAGAATTTCTACATGGTAAATCGTTAACTTTGATTACATAGCCTAACTTCATGGGGGATTCGAGTGAGACCCTAATACATTATATACATAGCCACTCAGGGATTTGACCCTAAGACCTCTTGCTTGCAAGAACATATCTCACCCACTGAAGCTAACCCACCAGGTAGATATATATAAAAAGAGAGAGAGGTGGATATTGGTGGCCACCTACCTGTTCCATGAATTCATAATGGGTCCATATCTTGGTAGTGTTGAAATATTGTAACATCAAAGGATATTCTAAATGTATGTTATTGATGTATCCCAAGGGAGATCTTATTATTCCTTTGTCGGGATTTTACTATTGTAATTGGTCATCATAGAGTCATGAGGTAAAGCTTCCATTGTAAGTCGGGTCAATAGTACCCCAATGAATATAATATAATACTCTTTTGAGTATTCCTAGGTGAAGTTGGCCCAGACAGTTTAGTGGGGCCGACTTGTTTAGGGTAAAATTCAGTGGACATAAAGTGTATAAATAGAGGAGTTATGATCCTCATTATAACACAATCTCACTCACTTGAGTAGTGCATAGGAGAGAGAGAGATAGATCAACAAGGATGAGTATACCTTTTTTAAGGTTTTATCTTATACATTTTATACAGAGGAAGTTTTGATGGGTTTTCTTCCCCTTGAGGTTTTCCCGAGATAAATATTGTGTCTATCTTGTGATTGTGTTTCTTTTAGTGATTATGCATATGCTATTTTTGTGAATTTGGATTAAACACTAATGATATCTAGTCTAGCATATGAAATCTTAACATGGTATCAGAGTTATCCTGAAAAGGATAGCTTTTAGAAGGTGAAACTCTCTCTCCCCTCCCTTTGGAAGAAATTAGGGTTTCTGAATTTGGAAGATCTGCTTGCATAGAAAGTTGCACCTCCCTAGAGCGCGCCTATTGAGCCCAAGATTGAATTTTTTGGGTGGTTGAATCTCTGGGAAAGACAAACCCTAGTTTGGACCTGAACCTGAAAACTACAGAAAACCAAAACCATAAATTCTGCAGAAATTGGAACCTCGCAAGTAAGATTTGAAGGGTGAAGATTTGGGATCTCCAGAAATCAGTTGGACCAACCAACTCCCATTAATCAAGCACATCTCCTGGTAAGGTCGGCTTTTCATTTTGAGAAATTACAATTTTTAGTGACCTCTTGGACAGGATGGCCCCAAGCACTAAGCTTGAGGACAAACTAGAAGGCATAGAAAACTTCCTAGCATGGAAGTATAGGATTGGTCTCATTCTTAAAGAGAATGGACTAGAGAAGTAAATCAAGGATGAAGTTGCATAACCAAAAGAAGATGAAGCTAAGGAGAAGCATGACTAATACCTAGTCAAGGCAATGACTATCATTGTTGATTCTATCAAAATGATCACTGGATCCCTCAAGTGCCATCTAAGAAGACACCAAAGCAAATGTATGATGCACTTTCCAAAATGTATGAGGGAAGGAGAATCAACAAAAAGATGAATTTGAGAGCTCATCTGAAGTGAACTAAGATGAGTAAAGGAGAATCAATTCAAGATTACTTCACAAGGGTCTCCTAGTTCAGGGAACAACTAAGTGCTAGTGGAGACACCATTGATGAGGATGAAGAATAAATACCTCGAAAGAGACTCACAAAAGAAGAAGATGTAGAATAATATGTACTATTCTTTGCACTCTCTGGGTTTGTAACACCTAGAGAAGATACATGGCTTATTGATAGTGGTACTTCAAAGCACATGACATGGAAGAAGCAAACTCTGTCAAGACTCGAAGAAAATATCTCTCCTTAGAAAGTGTCATCAGGAGATGACTATCAATATCCCATGAAAGGTATTGGTGAATCAAGCTACAAGCTTGACTCTGGGACTTCCATGAAGATGAAGGAAGTAATTTATGTACCATGTTTGAAAAAGAACTTACTTTCCATCTCAACTCTAGATAAGAAAGGATATAGAGTTGCTTTTATAGATGGAAAAGTACTTATGTGGTCCAAAGGAAAGACACTTTAAGATGATGTGGCCATTGGTGAAGAAGGATGATTGTACAAAATAAAAAGAAATCCAATGGCATCCCTTGTCCATGAGACTACTAGCTCAAGGGAACTATGGAATAGGAGGCTTGCTCACATCAAATACAAAGCACTACCGTATGTGAGAAAGGTGGTAACAGGGTTACCAGATATGAGATTGATCATGAGGGAACTTGCAAAGGATGTGCAAGAGGAAAGAAAATCAAGAATCCCTTTCTGAAAAGTGAAACAAAGACTAAAGGTACGTTGGAATTTATTCATTCTGATGTATGTGGTCCTATGACCTCCATATCATTAAGTGGATATGAATATTATTTCACATTTATTGATGACTATTCAAGAAAGACATGGATATACTTCATTAAGAACAAGAGTGAAGTGTTCAGAAAATTCAAGTAATTCAAGACCTTGATAGAAAACCATTTAGAAAGAAGAATCAAGACACTGAGATCAGAAAATGGTGGAGAATATACTTCAAAATAATTTGAAGTATTCTACAAGTAGGTTGGAATCAAGAGGGAACTAATCACACCCTATAATCCTCAACAAAATGGTGTTGCGGAAAGAAAGAATATAACTATTATGGAAGCAGTGAAAAAAATGATTCATGACCAAGACCTCCCCATGCATCTATGGGATGAAGCAAAAAGAACAATCGTATATGTGCAAAATAGATTATCTCACAGTGCTCTTGGATTCAAGATTGTTGAAGAGATGTATACATGAAATAAACCTAATTTGATCCATCTCAACATATTTGGTTGTCTAGTATATGTACATATTCCGAAAGAGAAGAGAACCAAGTTGGATCCTTTTGGAAAGAAGGGAATATTTGTTGGATATTGTGAAGTCTCCAAACCCTTCAGGAACTACATTTCCGGATTCCATCATATTGAGATGAGTAGGGATGTAACATTTGATGAAGAGACATCTCTCAAGAAATCCAGAAGGTGACGACTTGAAGATGTACATGAAGAGGATGTACCTCCAAAAATGATAGAAGTTGAACCTGTCACATCCCCATGCCTCCGACCGGCAAAGAGGACGCGACTACTAGCTCGATGGCTAAGAGCCCATGAACATGTACAGGCTTAAATAAGATGCTTAAAACTGCTAAAAACAAAATGCTCAAGCAAATTTGAAGTAAAATATGCACACAGAATTATTAATCACTCACAGATGCAATTTAATTATCTTGCACAGCGGAATCAATTGCATTCCTACAAGCATTCAGTTAGCATACACAGCTACAATTGTAGATTATGCATAGCTATGATTAATTATCCTTGCACAGCGGAATCAACATGCATTTAGACAAGCATTCTTCAACATGTTCATCATTTTCATTAATATAAATATAGTTGCAGTGGTAAAATACACAAGATCACTTATCTTATAGAAGCTTTGCTACGCAACCAGCTACGTCGCTGCAACATTCCACCCAACCATAGGCCAGCGTGCTCCTTAATCTTTCAACAGCGCTGCCACCCCT